>JABACO010000023.1:4427174-4556117 GCA_013339895.1 Ephydatia muelleri
ACTTGGTGATGGTGATGGGTGAAGTTGGGTTGTTATGCATGGGTGGACTTGTATGTGATGATCGATAGTTGTGTGTAGTGCAGTAGCAGCTGCCTTGTATGTGATGATCGATAGTTGTGTGTAGTGCAGTAGCAGCTGCTTCTAATGAGATAAAACATTGTGTATCAGGTATCGGAAGTATTTAAAGCAGTTAAGACATGAAACAAAAGTGCTGTTGCTTGCGAGGATCTTGTTACATCAGCTGTACGTTATGCATAGCAAACCCTCTTGTCATTGGCTTGTAGTGGTATACAGTATGTGCTGCTTGCATGGGTGTCTGGTCGGCTAATATTCTTACATCACAGTGTATTTACTCTTAAAACTTTAGGTTCTATTTGCGTACGCTGGAGGACTGTGTGCGCTGTGGAATGTGCAAGAGAAGAAGTGTGAGAAGAAGTACAATTTTGATCCTGGCCAAACAGAGGTGAGTTGGTCTATCCCCTCAGTATACTAGTGGTCTATCCCCTCAGTATACTAGTGGTCTATCCCTCAGTATACTAGTGGTCCATCCCCTCAGTATACTAGTGGTCCATCCCCTCAGTATACTAGTGGTCCATCCCCTCCCCTCAGTATACTAGTGGTCTATCCCCTATGTATGCTAGTGGTTCTCACACTCCTCCATGAGAGGTAGATGACAAGATGTCACTGGGTATGTAGTTGTTATTTTTGTACTGTACACTTTCTACTGCAATTAGAATAGACATTTTAGACTCTTAAGAGTACAGACTGTATTCAGATACTAGGTAACTTGTACTCCTATTGTGTTGAAATTCAAAGGTCACTTTGTGTTATACAGGGTAATTTCAGTGTGTGGGTTGTTTTCAATCACATCTTATGAATGAAAGCTAAAATGAAAGAAACTAAATTTCGAAACTAGTGAAATTCAATTTTGAAACTAGTGAAATTCAATTTTGACCTTAGTTTTGAGTGTTGCAGAAGAGTTTACCAGTGGGTGTGCAAGTGTTGATGTACAGAACTAGCATATGAGATAACAACTCATCCCCACTCACTCACTGCAGATACTGACCTCAGTGAGCTGGTCGGGCAATGGTCGGACATTTGCCTGTTCCTACAGCGATGGCAGGATTGTCATGTGGAACTCCAAGAACGATGCCAAACCAGAAAAGAATTACAAAGTGCATGAAAGTAAGGTACCCCATTGATTGTGGTGGCACCCTGTTGTATTCATGTCCATCTCAGCCACACCCACTGTCACACCCCTCCCATGCAAAAGCAGCACCACCACCCTGCCTCTTTCCCTTGTCACACATCCCTTCCCTCCTCCCTCATGGCCACACGCCTCGTGGGACTTCCCCTGTTTTTTTCCTCCCCTTCTCCCTCCTCCCCACCCAACCCTCCTCTTCTCTCTCCCCTTCTTTCCTCCCACCCAATTTTTCTCCCTCCTCCCCATCCACTCAACACTTCCCTTTATCTATAACTGAGCACCAAATCATTACTCATCTGCACTTAGATGTTAAAACAGTCACTCCACAAAAGCCAATCTTCAAGCTCCAATTGGTCTACACTGAAGGGTATGTTGTCTAGCTGAGTATGACAAGAAATGTACTACTAATCTCATACTTAATGAGATGTTAATTTAGTGTGAATTAACGCTAACCTTCAGTGCAGTATGTTAATGATGTGTGATGGCACTTCAGATTAGTGCTTACAATTTATTAATAGTCTAATAACATTAGGTGCCTTGTCCATAGTAGACTACCTGATGGGTGGAATCTGATGACAGATTGATTTGGAAAGGGTTTAAAACTTTGTGACCCTAACATGTGTACAGGCTTGCTTATTTATCAGCGCATGCAGAGTGATGGGAGGTTGGGAAGGGTACTAATACTTGTATCTTCCCCCAAGTACCTGTGCCTATAGGAGGCTTCCTTCTCCCCCAAAGTGCCTGTGCCCAAAGTGCCTGTGCCTATAGGATGCTCCCTTCTCCCCAAAGTGCCTGTGCCTATAGGAGGCTTCCTTCTCCTCAAAGTGCCTGTGCCTATAGGATGCTCCCTTCTCCTCAAAGTGCCTGTGCCTATAGGAGGCTCCCTTCTCCCCCAAAGTGCCTGTGCCTATAGGATGCTCCCTACTCCTCAAAGTGCCTGTGCCTATAGGAGGCTTCCTTCTCCTCAAAGTGCCTGTGCCTATAGGATGCTCCCTTCTCCCCCAAAGTGCTTGTGGCTATAGGAGGCTCCCTTCTCCCCCAAAGTGCCTGTGCCTATAGGATGCTCCCTTCTCCTCAAAGTGCCTGTGCCTATAGGAGGCTTCCTTCTCCTCAAAGTGCCTGTGCCTATAGGATGCTCCCTTCTCCCCCAAAGTGCTTGTGGCTATATAGGAGGCTCCCTTCTCCCCCAAAGTGCTTGTGGCTATTGGAGGCTCCCTTCTCCTAAGGGCCATGTCGATTGGTGTGCAAACCTGCACTCATGCGCGACTTTTGATCTGTTCCATTCGTCTTGTTATTTCTCATAGTTGCTCCATTTACCTCACCCTTCTCCTTCCTTTCCTCTTCCTGTCTCCATCCCATCCCTCTTACCTTTACTCACTGGTGGCACCTTCATTTTTAATTTAATAACACTTCTAGGAACACGTGGATAGTGTATATGGGTGGATATCCTGAGGAATCCAAAGATGCACCGCTCACGCTCACCATCAGCAATGGGGGCAAGCACAGCACATTGCTCAGCACGTCTTCAACCATTGTGGACTTCCTTTGCCTACCATCTTCCCCCTACACTGCTGGTTGGTCTCCCACACACACACACACACCCCACCCCCCCACCCTCAAATGCTAGCCACCCTTCTTTCTCTCTTTTGCCCAACAGAAGCTCAGAAGCCATTTCTACTACTGATACTGACAGAGACGGAGCTGTTGGCACGTGACCTAAGTGTACCGGGGTAAGCATGGGTCAGCATTGGCCCCTCCTCTTCAACCACACCCCCCCTGTGACCCATGTGATCTCACTTCTGTTCTCCATGGCTACATGGATGTGACCAATCTACATGTCATGTAGCGCCCCTCCCTCCCCCACCGTTCCCTTCCTCCATCTCTCCCTTCCCTCTACCCTCCTCCCTTCCCTATACCCTCCCTCCCTCCCTTCCCTATACCCTCCCTCCCTTCCCTCTACCCTCCCTCCCTTCCCTCTACCCTCCCTCCCTTCCCTCTACCCTCCCTCCCTTCCCTCTACCCCTCCCTCCCTTCCCTCTACCCTCCCTCTCTTCCCTCTACCCTCCCTCCCTTCCTCACCTTCCTACCTCCTCCCTTCCCTCTACCTCTCCTCCCTTCCCTCTACCATCCCTCCCTTCCCTCTACCCTCCTCCTGTTCCCTCTACCTTCCCTCTACCCTCCCTCCCTTCCTCTACCCTCCCTCCTTTCCCTCTACCTTCCCTCTACCCTCCCTCCCTTCCCTCTACCCTCCCTCCCTTCCCTCTACCTTCCCTCTACCCTCCCTCCCTTCCCTCTACTTCCCTCTACCCTCCCTCCCTTCCCTCTACCTTCCCTCTACCCTCCCTCCTCCCTTCCTCTAACCCTCCCTCCCTCCCTCAGTTCTTTCATCACCTTTCATCTACATAGGTATCCCAGTTTCATTCTCCCGTATTCATTTGACTTCCACATACCTCCTGTCACGTGTCTCCAATACTATGCTGGAGCTCCTGATGAGCTGGTTGCATCCCTGCTCTCTGCAAGATCAAAAGTGCCTACTCGTGGAAATCCAAAGGTTGTGTGTGTGTGTGTGTGTGTGTGTGTGTGTGTGTGGTGTGTGTGTGTGTGTGTGTGTGTGTGTGTGTGTGTGTGTGTGTGTGTGTGTGTGTGTGTGTGTGTGTGTGTGTGTGTGTGTGTGTGTGTGTGTGTGTGTGTGTGTGTGTGGTGTGGTGTGTTGTGTGTAAGAGTAACCTAGTTTCTTACTTTTATTTATAGTACTTGTCGAAGGTCTTTTTCTTTGTTAAGCAGTGTCTCCTGCCAGCATGTCATTGATTCTATTAGTTGGTGCAGATCATTAGTTGGTGCAGATCACTCAGGATTGTTGTCTTGCATAATTTAGTTTTTAGCTGTCTTGTAATCAGATGTCTTCTAAAAAGTAGTTTGATTAGAGTATAGTGTACTACAACTGCGTTGAGTAGACAAAGAACCATGTTTTGTGGTGTTGCCACTTATGTGCAGGTAGATAAGAGGTGTGTTGACACATGTATCTCCTTTGGTGTTGCCATTCCTGATACATACATGTACTTCCTGGGGTGTTGCCATTCCTGATACATACATGTACTTCCTGGGGGTGTTGCCATTCCTGATACATACATGTACTTCCTTTGGTGTTGCCATTCCTGATACATGCATGTACTTCCTTTGGTGTTGCCATTCCTGATACATGCATGTACTTCCTTTGGTGTTGCCATTCCTGGTACATACATGTACTTCCTTTGGCGTTGCCATTCCTGATACATACATGTACTTTCTTTGGTGTTGCCATTCCTGGTACATACATGTACTTCCTTTGGCGTTGCCATTCCTGATACATACATGTACTTTCTTTGGTGTTGCCATTCCTGGTACATAAATGTACTTCCTTTGGTGTTGCCATTCCTGATACATACATGTACTTTCTTTGGTGTTGCCATTCCTGGTACATAAATGTACTTCCTTTGGTGTTGCCATTCCTGATACATAAATGTACTTCCTTTGGTGTTGCCATTCCTGATACATAAATGTACTTCCTTTGGTGTTGCCATTCCTGATACATAAATGTACTTCCTTTGGTGTTGCCATTCCTGATACATAAATGTACTTCCTTTGGTGTTGCCATTCCTGATACATAAATGTACTTCCTTTGGTGTTGCCATGTGTCTGAGATGTATACCTGCTGACAAATGCACTTGTACACTCAGACCTGGCCACTCCATGGAGGAAAATGGGGAGAAGAAACCCCTGACCTTCCCACAGATCTCATTATTACAGGGTATGGAGCTCTCTGTTCCCACACACCTCACTGTACCCTCTCCACACACCTCACTGTACCCTCTCCACACACCTCACTGTACCCTCTCCACACCTCACTGTCCCCTCTCCACACACCTCACTGTCCCCTCTCCACACACCTCACTGTCCCCTCTCCACACACCTCACTGTCCACTCTCCACACACCTCACTGTCCCCTCTCCATACACCTCACTGTCCCCTCTCCACACACCTCACTGTCCCCTCTCCACACACTTCACCATTTTCTCTTTCACAGTCATGCAAATGGGACCATCAATTTGTGGCAGTGCAACTCAGGTATGGAGTGTGCATGTGTGGGGTGTGTATATGTGTATATGTTTGGGGTGTGGTTCATGAAAGTTATACTTTTAGATGAGCCACAATGTCATCAGTGAGTCTGTCATCTAATCAGTGAATTGTTCAAGCGTAAAACAATACATTATTTACAACAATAATGAACCTGTTGCTCACATACCGAAGGCCCAAACCAAGTGTCATCGTTGTAAAGAATGTACACAAATAAAGTACATGTTGTTTTACACACATCTATACCAGTAAGACTAGTGCTATCTAATCTGTTGTGTAATGGTGCTTGCTGTGTGTGTGGGGTGCATATGTGTAATGGTGCTTGCTGTGTGTGTGGGGTGCATATGTGTAATGGTGCTTGCTGTGTGTGTGGGGTGCATATGTGTAATGGTGCTTGCTGTGTGTGTGGGGTGCATATGTGTAATGGTGCTTGCTGTGTGTGTGGGGTGCATGTGCTATGTATATTGTCTAATGTGTACTTATGTGCAGTGGGTAACAATGAGGTAACAATGTGTGTATGTACAGTGCACCATGTGTGTGTGCATGGTTACATTCTGTGTTTTAACTTTATGTTGCTTGTGTGTGTGTGTGTGTGTGTGTGTGTGTGTGTGTACACCCATCTGCTTTACAGTCTCGTTTCAACACTTCTTTTCAATTAACACGGAGAAGTACTTTGCACTCTGCAGTCCCCAGGCCAAACCTACCCCTCAATCAGCTCCCTCCACCCCCATGCAGACTCCCGAAAAGTCCCTAATAAATGCCCCCCCAAATGCTGCAATTGTTTCCAGGTCGATTTCTATGCCTGTTGAAAACGACGTGCATCTGCCGGCAAACTCCTCAGCATCTGTCTTCTACACCCTGAGCCCCGCCCCTGCCCTACCCCAAGCCTCCACTTTATCCACACCTTCACCCACTCCAGCCGACACAAAGCATGGGGATGGACGGACGACCCCCGGGGGAGGAGCAGTCCCCCAGGGGTCGTCAGAGGATGAGATTGATGGCCACAGGAAGAAGAAGAAGGGTGGTGGTAGTGGCAGCAAGAGCATGAGAAGGAAGGACCAAAAAGTGAAGTCCATTCCCGAGGGTCAGGCCAGCCCTGAAAAGGAGGAGCTTGGTGAGAGTGTGCTGGACATTCTGAGCACAGAACCAGGGGAGGGGGGGGGAAGGGACGATGTGTTGGGCATCAGCGAGATCGAGGCCTGCCCGTTGGGATGGTGGATGTGTGTGACCAATGTTGGAGGAAACGTGATGGCTTTTAACTTCAATCTTACCTTGCCTGAAGAAGCACTGAAGGTGTGTGTGTGATGTGTGTGGGTGTGTGGTGCATGTGTGATGTGTGTGGGTGTGTGGTGCATGTGTGATGTGTGTGGTGCATGTGTGATGTGTGTGTGTGTGGGGATATGTGTGATGTGTGATGTGTGTGGTGCATGTGTGATGTGTGTGTGTGGTGCATGTGTGATGTGTGTGGTGCATGTATGATGTGTGTGTGGTGCATGTGTGATGTGTGTGTGTGTGGTGCATGTGTGATGTGTGATGTGTGTGGTGCATGTGTGATGTGTGTGGTGCATGTGTGATGTGTGTGGTGCATGTGTGATGTGTGTGTGTGGTGCATGTGTGATGTGTGATGTGTGTGGTGCATGTGTGATGTGTGTGTGTGTGATGTGTGTGGGTGTGTGGTGCATGTGTGATGTGTGTGGTGCATGTGTGATGTGTGTGTGTGATGTGTGTGGGTGTGTGGTGCATGTGTGATGTGTGTGGTGCATGTGTGATGTGTGTGTGTGTGGGGATATGTGTGTATTTATTAAGTTTGGCATATTGTATATGTGTGTGTGGATGTACAGCAAGCCGTGCACTGTACGTCTAGTATGTAAGCACATACATACGATGTTAAACCCCTTCCCTATTTCTCTTGAGAGGGGGAGGGGAGGGACAGGGGGAAGGGTGGGAGTAGTGTAAGTGTGCAGACACCTGTACTTTTTTTAAACAGGGCGCGTCTCGAAAAGGAGGGGAGGGGCTACCAGTTATGGTGCATGTGTGTGTGACTTCAGAAAGTTGCCTTTTTTTTTTTTCTTTCCAGCCACATTCCCTTTGCATCAACTTTGATGAGAACA
Organism: Ephydatia muelleri; assembly: GCA_013339895.1. Lineage (NCBI taxonomy): Eukaryota > Metazoa > Porifera > Demospongiae > Spongillida > Spongillidae > Ephydatia > Ephydatia muelleri. Next base: position 4,434,603 of record JABACO010000023.1, read on the forward strand.
CTTTGTCCAAGCTGAGTAAAGCCCCAGGGAGTGAGGCAGACACAGCACCCCCTCCTCCTCCTGCCGGCAGGAAGTACAAGTTCAAGACGTGCCTGGATGGCCCGCCATTGCCCGGGTTTTACCTGGTCCAGCACTGCCAGTGTTCCTCTAGTGATGGTGTGGTTGTGTGTGCCATGCAGTACAGCACCAAGTTGGGCCTGTGAGTGTGTGAGAGGGAAAAGAGGGGGTAGCGGGGATATAAGGTTGACATGTTACTTTAAAGTTGACTCTTGTGTTAAAGAATTAAAGTGTCACTGCCATACATTCAGCTTGACCTTGCATTAGAAATATGCAAAGGGGTTACCTTATAAAGGTGTGTCTGAATCATGGTATTATGGTTCACAGGTTGGCCATCGGCACAAAGCAAGGACTGGCGGTCGTGGATGTTGTGTCCAATCAGCTCCTTCATGTGCTCAACACGCTAACCACCATTCTTTGTACGTCACAACCCCACACCCACTCACCCACAGCCGCCCAACCACACCCACGCACGCAAGCCGCCAACCCCACACCCAGCACGCCACAGCCGCCCAACCCACACCCACGACAGCCGCACAACCCACACCCACGCACGCCACCCGCACAACCCCACACCACACGCCACAGCGCACAACCCCACACCCACGCACGCCACAGCCGCACAACCCCACACCCACGCACGCAAAGCCGCACAACCCCACACCCACGCACGCCACAGCCGCACAACCCCACCCACGCACGCCACAGCCGAAACACCCACAACCCACGCACGCCACAGCCGCACAACCCCACACCCACGCAGCCACAGCCACAACCCACACCCACGCACGCCACAGCCGCCAACCCCACACCCACGCCACAGCTCACAACCCACACACGCACGCCACAGCCGCACAACCCACACCCACGCAGCCACACCGCACAACCCCACCCACCACGCCACAGCCGCACAACCCACACCCACGCACGCCACAGCCGCACAACCCACACCCACGACGCCACATCCGCACCAACCCCACACACTCCACTCCACATCCGCACAACCCCACACCCACGCACTCCACATCCTCACAACCCCACACCCATCACTCCACATCCTCACAACCCCCCCCGCCCTCCTCTCCCCCTCCTCCCCCCCCCCACCCCCTCCCTACTCCCTCTCCTCACAGTGCTCAGCCTCCCTAATGCATGCCGTGCCAATATATTGTGATTTGTTGTATCTGTGGCACAAGTACCACACACATACACACACACACATGCACACACACAAACACACAACATACATACATACACACAACACACACAACACACAACACGCACAAAACATGCACACACAACACACAACATACACATATGCCTTCATACACATGCGCACAAATACACAACATGTACACATGGCATACTATATATGTATAACCAGAAAATTTGGCTAGCAGTAACTTTATATTGCAAACGCAAACATTCTTCTAGCATCACACCCACAATACACACATGCACACACACACATCCACACACACACAACTTACTCTTGCCACCCCTGTGATTACCGTGACATCCTGTGTTCTCTCTGCCAGATTTCGCCGATCCCTCGCAATTTTCAAAGCAGCTAAAAAAGGGGACTTCAAAGAAGCTCGTCTCGCGTGTCAGCACCAAGATGCTGGACCAACATACCCTCCCACCTCCCACCCGCACACACACACCTCCCTCCTCCTCCTCCTCCTCCTCTGACCTCATCTCCTTGTCCCTCAACACTGTTCAAGAGCAGGACAGCTCGGTCACTGTACTGCGAGTTGTCCAGATGATGGTGGACAAGAATGGTAAGGAGATTGCCTTCTGTGGGGTGGGCCTTATTTGGAGAGTCTTTCCGTTCAGGTACCTTGGCGGCTGTTTTGTGGGTGGGTACTACGAATGGAGATGTGGCTGCGTTTGTTGTCAGTGAGGCGTTGGGTTCCCAGGATGGCTCACCTAGGAAGATGGAACTGCTGCCAACGAGTATGTGTGTGTATGTGTGGTGTGTATGTGTGTGGATGTGTGGTCTGTGTATGTGGATGTGTATATGAGTATATGTATGTATGGTGTATGTGTTTTTAGTGTGTTAGTGTGTATATGTGTGTGTGTATTTGTGTGTATGTGGGCATGTAGGTGTGTGAAAGATAAACTGGATCTATGTTCCAGGGTGGATACACAACCATGGAGCACCCATTGTTAATCTTCTGTTCTTGAACAAGTGGGGCGACCTTAAGCTGGTCCCATACACCAATGGAGCCCAGAATAGTGAGTCCCCTGCTGCAGGTCCTTTACAAGGACCACACCTCACTAACATGCATGCTTACATGAACCATACAGGGGTTACAAGCCAATACATGGGTTGCATGCCCATATATAGACCTCTGGATTGCAATGCATTAAATGCATGCCCATACATGGGTTGCATGCTCTTATTTGGATTGCACGCCCATAAATGGATTGCATGCCCATAAATGGATTGCATGCCCTTACTCACATTATATGGGATTGTTTCAGACCTAACACATGTTTTTTTAAGATTTCAAATATTTTGATATTCTAGAAGTCTAAATGTCCTCTACACATTGCTTCTTACGCACTGAGAATCGGAGTATCTGTCATGGAGTTGTAAGGCTCTGAATATTTTAATTAGCCATACATTTCAACGCAAGCGTTACATTTCTATTGTGCGTACTGGAAATTTTATAATGTATGCGTTAGGTCCCTTTTCGCAGAAACAATCCCACATGGTGTATGCAACCTGCACAGGTGTGTTTACATCAAGCACTGTCTTGTCTTTAGAGAAGAAAGGAGAAGATGACCAGCCAACATACTGTGTGGTTGTGACTGCTAACAAACTAAAGGTAGGGTGTGAGGTTTGTTTATAGTAGGCCGAAGTTCAAATAAAGTTTACACTTAGTCACAAACAGCAACATTTGTTCATGTTCTGTTGTTTGAGGTGGGTGTGTCCTATGTTGCTCCTCCCCAGGTCTACACCTGTGAACCCTCTGGAATGACACAGCTTCAGAAGGTGCCAACAGGTGCAGCAGTTCTCAAATCTGACTACTTCACTTGTAAAGGTGTGCTCTTATCACCATCTCCACCTATACACCAGTCCCTAAATGGGAGGGTGCTCAATGGGAGGGTGCACAATGGGAGGGTGCACAATGGGAGGTGCTCAATGGGAGGTGCTCAATGGGAGGGTGCACAATGGGAGGGTGCTCAATGAGAGGTGCTCAATGGGAGGTGCTCAATGGGAGGTGCTCAATGGGAGGTGCTCAATGGGAGGGTGCTCAATGGGAGGGTGCACAATGGGAGGTGCTCAATGGGAGGGTGCACAATGGGAGGTGCTCAATGGGAGGTGCTCAATGGGAGGTGCTCAATGGGAGGTGCTCAATGGGAGGGTGCACAATGGGAGGGTGCTCAATGGGAGGGTGCTCAATGGGAGGGTGCACAATGGGAGGGTGCTCAATGGGAGGGTGCACAATGGGAGGTGCTCAATGGGAGGGTGCTCAATGGGAGGGTGCACAATGGGAGGGTGCACAATGGGAGGGTGCTCAATGGGAGGGTGCTCATACACACCACACTGGTGGGAAGGGACATGAATGCCTCAATAATGTGAATGACAAAAATAATGAATACTATTGTAAGTGTGTCCTTAATCCCATGATGCAGAAACTGCTAAGCTTTGTTAGGCAAACAAATCTGGCATTGTAAGTTAACCCTGGCTCCATTACACCATCACAGATCTTCCATGCTTGTTTTCTCTAATGGATGATGGGAAAATGTTGGTGCATAGTTTGCCAGGTCTCAAGCCATTGATGGAGTCGACCTTTGCACCTCTGCATGATCCCAGGTACGTACACGAGTGTAGGAGCCAAGACTTGGGCCCGTGTGGTTGGGTGGAGGGGGGGGGGGGGGGGGAGGGAGGGAGGAATGGAAGGGAAGAGGGAATTACAATATTGAAGTACAAACGATTTATAAAACATTTGGTCAAGCCACAAGGGATGGGACAACAGAAGCCTTTCATAATATTGTTTATGTGGTTTGTATGAAGCAGGGTGGACAGTATGTTGCACTTTTTTGTTTTGAACAAAGCTCTCCCTGTCTTCCTGTTATGTACCCAACAGAGTGACATGTACGCTTCGTGTGTCTGGAGACAGTCTGGGTGTGTACATGAGTTCTGAAACACAATTGGAGAGGATTTCAATTGCAGCGGTTGATAGGTATGGGGCGCGCAGCAGCTATTGTGTTGAGCCTTTGCCCTTTACACAAGTAGATTGCAAGCATTATATACTGCTGGTCCTAACTAGAAATGGCGAGGTTGGATGAATGCCTTGGAAAGCTGAGATTGCTATTATTTCCTTGTCTGAATACTGTAAAAAATAGAAATTCTCGTGGGTGCCCTCAAACCATGACAATTAGACCCCCAAAAATATAAAGCAACAAACCAATTGACAAGTCTACCTGACATGAGAGGCTCTGTGTGCTTTGTTGTACTGCCGCGAGTACTGATTTATATGTATTTTGTGTGCTCTGTTATTGTTAAGTGCTTGATAACTAAAATTTCCCCACGTATATATTTTTGTGGGTGTCTTTTATCAAATTTTAGACTGACAAAAAATTACCCACAAATTTTTGGCAGTATGTTTTCAACCTTAGAGCTATGTAGTTGACTCTTAGTACATGTCCACTTAGTATCATTTTCTCCTTTGTCCTCTAAATTGGAGTTATTGTAACCACGAGAACCATTTGTGGCAGATCTATGCTGCGCGAAAATCAGATAACGTGTATTTCCCCCCCTCCTCCTCCTCCTCCTCCCCTCTTCCTCCTCCTCAGATTGAACTTGCCACTCTCGTTACCAGATGTGTTTGGAAAGATTGATGACCCACAACCTCCAGGCAAGGGAATTATGGGCTACTTCACAACTCCACAAGAATTTGATAAAGAAAAACTTTGTAAGCGAAAATTCACAAAACCAGAGTGGTGTTGCATTTGCGCGCCATGCGTGTTAGGAACATTATGTGTGCAAGTTCTGTTTACAGCAGGGTAATCTTTCTTAATCCAAACAGTTGGAGAGGGAGCGGGTCGCCCGTTGCCTAGCTTAGCAAAGAGAGATGGACAGTCGGGATACTCCGTGGCTTACCACAAGCACCAGAAGGTTACTCCACGTAGCCAGGCTAGTGAACCAGTGCACGAAGCAGCCGCTCAAGCTGATAACACAAACGACCAAATCCAGCTCAACAGAAGAGTAAGCAGGCATTTTACGTCATCACTTCTATTCGTATGTGTGAGATCGTAATTTGTGCCATCCATTGCAGTGGTAGTAGAACTAATTGAAATCTGTGCTATTTAGTTATTACAAAGAAAAATAGCCAGTGAAGTTCCACTTTTCTCAACTATAGCTTCTTGAAGAACGAAGAGAGAAGCTCAGTGAGGTGGAGGAGAAGGCATCAAGACTACAGGATGGTGCATCCGATTTTGCAAGGCTTGCTGAAAAGCTGAGTAAAAAAGAGCGTGGTCTACTATAGGCTCCTTTCAATTTTCATTCAATTTGATATATATTATTTTCGTTTTGTAAAGGATATTCTGTTGCTGTGTGTTTCTACGTTGTACAATACAGACTACCTGTATGTTCACAGAAGCTGCATTTTAATTGTGCTGATTGCTGCCCACAAGCACCACGTATTATTTTCACTCTACATCTCAAATCACCACTAACTGGTACGCAAAATAGCACTAGAGTGCACCAAGGCATAGATTGCCCAAACCATGTCATGCGAATACAATGAAAGAATGCAATCAATTCTATTTATCACTAGTATGGAGTACACTAGAGTATATAATGATCTAATTTATGATGGAGAATGTAATACATTATTCAAATCCCTGAAAAAAATAGAAGCTAATCAGTACAATGAACAAAAAATACTGCATGTGCATTTTTATATTTAGAAGATCACACTAAGCGTTATCTCAGAGAATTTTATTTTTATACTTCTGGCTGATTTTATATTAATTAATTACCATAATTTAGCCTATTTTGTTAAAAAGCCGTACCATATATTAGCAAAGTAGGTAAAAATCGAAAGTGGGGTGTCTTGTACTAGGCAATAGTAGTAGTAAATGTTTACAGAAGCTTTTTTGGAACAAATAATTTGACAATGACATTTCTGATTTAATATACAGACATAGCATCACATTTATGTTCTACATATTCACTGTAATCTTTCTATGTGATTTATACATTTTTATTGTCCTCTCCAAATCTGGACCAGCTATGTGGCCCTCTAAGTACCCAAACATATATTCTCTGGCCATTCTGAAGTAATTGCATTTTCTATATTACAGTATGTTTTGGGCAATTTATGCCTTGGTGCACTCTATAACAAAAAGAAAATTGTTTTCAATGGAAGGGGGGGGGGGGGGGCAAGAAAAATAATAATAAACAAATACCCCACAATAGATACACGTAAACAGAACACACACATGGAGAACTCATAATACATGTACTAAAATCAATTATTTTCATATGTGTGGAATGCACTTGGGACGACGAAGGTGTGCAGGTGGGACAAAACAAAAGGAGAGAATATTCAGTCCATTGGATCATCGTCATCTTCTGACACATCGTCAAACAGCACGCCATCCTCCTCACCACCACCCAAATGACTGCTGGTCAATTCAGAAAGCTTGGCTGCAAGTTGTAGCAAAGAAGAGAGGTTACGGGTGTGTGTGTATGTGTGTGTGTGTATGTGTATGTGTGGACTATTCAAGCAAACAGAAACCTCTACTGCACAAGTGAATGGAGATGGTGTACTGTTTGTGGGCTTAGCTTTCATGACCTCATGGTAACCACGCCCAAACTTTGTGCAGAGGATTTTATTTGCACTTGATGTGAACATACAATCTAACACACCATCACAACCTTTCTACCATTACTGTAAACTAATTAAGGTCAATGGGCCACTGTGATGGGAGAGGACAGAGTGGAAAGAGAATGTAGAGTAACAAGAAAGAATGAGTAGTGCTTGTCAATTGAGGGGATGAACGACCTCCACAAGCAATATTCTAAGCTGCTGCTGTACATCGTACACCTCCCTCTCCTCCCTTCCTCCCTCTCCTCCCTCCCTCCCTCTCCTCCCTCCCTCTCCTCCCTCCCTCCCTCTCCTCCCTCCCTCCCTCTCCTCCCTCCCTCTCCTCCCTCCCTCTCCTCCCTCCCTCCCTCTCCTCCCTCCCTCTCCTCCCTCCCTCCCTCTCCTCCTCCCTCTCCTCCCTCCCTCTCCTCCCTCCTCAATGAGAGGACGAGGAAATTATACAAAATCAAAACTGTTAACAATCAAAAACTTATAAATGACCACGGGATTAAAGTTAAAAGTGTCATACATAAATCCAAGGGGACCCTTTAACTTTGCTAAACTAATATGCACCGATTTAAAGATTTGCAAATACATGCACAATGCAACACACAAGACCTTACTTGATTCTGGTAACTCTCCATAGGTCTTCAAGTTCCTTGCTTCATCAGGTGTGTAACGAATTATCACATCTGCTTTAGTGTCTTGGTAGTCTCTCAATCCTATCAAAATGATGTCACCCTGGTTTATCCAAACCTGAAGGATAATGAACATGCAAGGCTGGGGTTAACGTTTGGTCCACGGCAACACTATAGTACAGACTGATAGTTGACTGACTGATACAACTCATGTGTTTGACTGGCAGGGGAATACATATCTATACAAATGTGATCCTCCCATACCTTCTAAATAACAATGATACCATTGGAATTGGAATACTTTAATATACAGCATTTCCACTGTATATCTTGAAATTTCCACAGTTATATAATTTAATGTTCAAAATCTCTATATGCTAAGATTTCCACTTTTCCCATTTATCAATGAAAATATTTCAATGGAAATTGATTACAAAACAGAATGCTGTGTTTCTGGACAGACTAATTTGGGGCAGGGATTTGGTGAAGTGCCTACGTGTGAAAGAGATCTGGTGTGGGGAATGCTTCAGACAGTACAGTGATGAAGGGTGGTGGTGACATCTACAATGATGGGTACAGTGATGAAGGGTGGTGGTGACATCTACAATGATGGGTACAGTGATGAAGGGTGGTGATGACATCTACAATGATGGGTACAGTGATGAAGGGTGGTGGTGACATCTACAATGATGGGTACAGTGATGAAGGGTGGTGGTGACATCTACAATGATGGGTACACGCGTATTTATTCACTTTTTTATGAAACGGAGGAATCATTTGCAAATAGGACAAAATTGTAATAATGGAAAAAAAAAAAAAGAAAAAAAAGAAAAGCTGTCGAACATAGGACCTGTAACAGAATACAGCTCTCGATACCAAGGCAACTACACAATTAACCAGTGGATATAATTGTTGTGCCTGTACATACAAGAAACCTGCACATAAATCCAACCCAACTTCCAATCTCCCCAAATTAAAGGCCTGATGTGTAGCAACCATCCCGTCCCCCCACTTCCTTTCTGCCTCCTAAAGGAATGGGGGGGGGGACACCCCTCAAAATGAATCAAGTACACTGCACACACACACACACACACACACACACACACACACACACACACACACACACACACACACACACACACACACACACCCCTCTACACATAATGTTTATATAATACTTGTGCTGTAATGTATAAAAATCCGTACCTGATCACCAATGCCTGATACTTGGTGTTCCCAAACATGATGCCATTATTTACCAACCAAACAACTTTCTTAATTCCTCCACTTGCCTTTTTTCTCAGCTTCCCTCTAATGTGACACAGTCTGTTGATTCCATCAAAGCAGTAAGCTTCGACTCTTCCATTTCCCAACATCCGGATCACTTGTGCATACTCTGTGTGTGCGCGCGCGCGTGTGTGTGTGTGTGTGTGTGTGTGTGTGTGTGTGTGTGTTAGTGTGTGGTGTGTATGCGCGTCAATAGAACCGTGTAGTGTGCGCTAATAGAACCCTTACACGAAGAACCGCACATACGCGCGCGCGCACACACACACACACACACACACACACACAGCGCCCTTGTGTACATGCCCCGCATAGAACGGTCCATCAACGGAATACAAACACAAACACACACTTATACTTACACACACTCACACCCCCACAGAACAAACCTTGGCCCTCTTCTTTGAATGACAACTCTCTTTTGTCGTTCTCATTCTCGTTCTTACCACGCCTGCGGTTTTTACCTCCCTTTCCTGAGAATCAACATTACGCCCTTTTAAAACAAAAGCCAGCTTAAAATCTCTAAACGTCGCACATACCCTTATTCTTCGGCATCGTAGGTCCCTCTAAGATTCAGCGAAAATGTTGCGCAACAGTGATGCAATCCTCGTGGCTGATCTGTTTAAACGTAATACTCTGTTCCGTACCGGCTCTCTTTATGCCATTAACCCTTGGTGTATCACATTACGTCACAAATTATGTCCAGGGTTGCAGGAGAAGATACCGAGAGCGACGAAGAAATCAACACCGACGAGGGCTACGTCCCGCCGGCGGTGGCCCCGAACGATAAAAAGTCTGCTTTCGTCCCTGGTGAAGGCTCAGAAACCGACGAAGAAGAAGAAAAGGAGACGGACGGACGCATTGCTTCAGCAGGTGAAGTAGAGAAATCTATATCTCCTGCTGTCAGCAAAGGGTCTCTCGACTCTGGTCAGGGTACAACTGCCCCGCCTTCATCGTGAGTAGCCTTCGCCTCATACACAGCTACGTATCATTATCCTTCTGTTACTCCCACGCAGATTGCTTCACAAGCGGCTAAGTAAGTTGGTCATGAAACATATAGGCAACGCCCCCTTCCTCCAGCTAACGAGTTATCAGTTACCGTCATTGTTTAGGAGAAAGCAACGTGTCGTTACGTCGGAACATCACCGACCGTATTCTCCAGATGTACCAGATTTTGTGCAGGAACTTAACCCTAATTAACGACAACTTAAGCAAATCACAGGCACTAGTTGAGGTATGCTGCAGTATTTTTATGTAATGACTTATTAGGTTCAATTACATATCCAGAAAGTCACGGCCCATATGAAGAATAGCTGCACCAACCTCACCGAACTGAATTCAGCTCTGGATGACATCAGCAAAGCCATGCAAACAGCTGCTCCAAACATTAAAATGAATATTGCCCCTCCCCCCACCGCCCGGACACAACCTGCCAAAGCCCCCCCAGCCAAGGCAGCAATCCCTCAAGAGGAACAAGCTGTGGCTGCCTCGAAATGATGCAAGGGAACCAAACAGCCTATCCATTTGTGTCTGTGTCTGTTCCCACGCCCCCCTTGTGTGCCTGTAGTGTTCATTGGACAAAAGGGATATATTATCTGTAACACAGAAATCCTTTCACAACTGGCAGAAATTTCTCTAGATTTTCCCTAAATTGCAGTGTCGAGTTTCTAGACAGGTCCAGGGGCAGTGATGGAGGCAAGAGGTTGTTGAGTGCTTCCACTAATCGCATGCAGTAGTGCTGGTGGCAGTGATTATTGGTGAGCGTCCCCACCAAACCTACATAGTACTCCTGTGTGTGCAAGGCAGAAGGGTTAAAATGGTACAACATTGCCCCTCCTCCTACTATCTGACGCTTTAAATCACACATGGGGGATTTAGATCACATGACAATCACACGAGGGGGGGATTTAGATCACATGACAATCACATGGGGGATTTAGATCACATGACAATCACATGGAGGACTTAGATCAGATGGTCAAATCACATGGGGGATTTTAATCATATGACTATCACATGGGGAATTTTGATCACATGACTATCACATGGGGTCCTAGATCACATGACAATCACATGGAGGATTTTGATCACATGACAATCACACGGGGTGGGGTGGGAGGATTTAGATCACATGACAATCACATGGGGATGTAGATCACATGACAATCACATGGAGGACTTAGATCACATGACAATCACATGTGGGATTTTGATCACATGACAATCACATGGAGGTCCTAGATCACATGACAATCACTTGATCACATGACAATCACATGGGGTCTTAGATCACATGACAATCACATGGGGATTTTGATCACATGACAATCAAACGGGAAGGGTCACTTAGATCACATGACCACCGCTTGACCCACATGGGAAGCAAAGTTGCTGCTAACCTTCTGTGCACAGATCAATGCGTACAAGGCAGCAGCAGTGGCAGGCAGTAGATCCATATCATATGTGCTGGACAGCAACAACAGATCCAATACAACCTGTGAAAGAAGGGGACAGATGACAGGTGTACTCTGTGTGTGTGTGTGTGTGTGTTTGTGTGTGTGTGTGTGTGTGTGTGTGTGTGTGTGTGTGTGTGTGTGTGTGTGTGTGTGTGTGTGTGTTTGTTTTGACTACCTTAAGGAAGTGCTGCATGGCGGGTGTCAGGTGTGCTGGGGAAGGCTTTAGTTTGGTGTAATGTGCGGCCAAGCTCTTCACACAATCCATTGAAAGCCTGCACACATCTGGTCCATAACTGTTGAACAAGACAAACTTTTAGGATGAGTGCAAAATGGCACTCGAGCAACAAATGACCAACATAATCCACAGTGTATCCTAGGCAACAAATGATCAACATAATTCAGTTGTGTACAGTGTATCCTAGGCAACAAATGACCAACATAATCCAGTTGTGTACAGGCAAATAAGGAAGGAAAAAGCTATTTATGATGCTTGAGTGATAGCAGAGGTTATACATCTATTAATTGATGCTAATTATAAATACAGAAATAATCACTGACCTTTGTTTATGTAGTTTTTTTTAAATCCAAGTTATAAAAAAAGTTATGCATCAATATGCTATTGTAATGAGGATGAATTTTTGTCAGTATACTAAATCTTGATCACTGGAACTCAACAGGACACAACATCCTTTGATTAAAAAGAGGAATTACAGTAACCATGTGACTTCACCGCTCCTACTCCTGACATGATCTGAACTCCGAAATTGAACCCAAACGTATGTTACCTGACTTAGAAGTCACAAATATATCCATCCATAAGTGAAAAAAAAAAAGAGAGTGGGTTTTGTATATCAGACCTAAAAACTCTTAACAGTAAGTTCAGCCACAATAATAGTACCTTGGTGAGACATTGGCAATTTGACACAAAATTGGATTTATGATTATAAAAAAGAAATAGTTAATTAGTCACATCCACTGCTTTAACATGATATTCAGGAGTACAAAATCAAATACACAAAATAAACATTTCTCCCCCCCCCCCTCCCCCCCCTCCCCCCCTCCCTTGAGCAAAACAAATGAAACACCCACTTTTTTGGTACCAACAAATGTCTATAGCTAAACATACCCTGTGTGGAAACAAAGGATACAGTTTATAATTATTAATTAATTAAGCCTTACCAGTTCAGCCCAATTTCCACTGCGTGAATGCAAGCATGCAGCATATCCTCTGGTAGAGCCACAATCTTCTCTGGGCACACCTCACAGATGTAGCCAACCAAAGTGTAGAACTGAATACACAGCGGTGGAAACTAGCGTAATGAAAGAGAAAGTTGGTTTCTTCATGAAAAGGCATAATATGTACCTGATACCTGTCACTCCAAACATTATTTGCCCATCCCCTATTACCATACAATTACCATTCCCCAATTAAGAGAACCCAATTCATATACCCCATATTGATATGCACACCAGTACAAGTCCTAAGGTTGAATCGAAGCAGCAAACTTGAATGGAAGCAAAGAAAGTCTGAAGCCATTATTTCACATACACCCCTGGCAGTAGTCTAAGCTTCAGAGATATTAAAAAAAAAAGGATTGTAAAAAATGGCTTGCGACTGCATTGATTCCACAACAATGGCCGCTTGTACCCCAAAAAACAAATTGTGCCGGCAGGTTGATGATTCAATGGGTTCTCTACTAGCTTCTTCTACACTACAATGTCTTGTTAACTGTATTGGAAACACACACAACCAAACGCGTGAAGGTTTTCAAATTGTTTTTCATTGATTGAGCACTTGTATATTTTTCTGTCTGTTTGGTGCTACCTAAGACTGGTTCTCATGGCAACCATCTGTACAGTATAATGTACGGACGGGAAGATTTCTGAAGACATACAGGCCGTAAACTCGTTGGGTTGCCACCTCCAAGTATCATCTGCACACGCTTGAAGGGTTATCTCTTCAAATGGGTTACCTTGCTCCAACACAATACAAGTCACTGTTTATTAATTTTGCATGTAGCAACAAACCAATTTTTCACTGTCCTGGGTTTGCTTTAATTAAACTGTAAATCCTTCCCCTCTCTTGGTCCAATTAATTAACACGTGTGTAATTCTGTGCTGTAATAAAATGCAATTCCTTCAATTCTGTGTTTCCCTGTGGGCTTACAAACCTGACACTTTTCACGAAAAATCTATGACTGATATAATATCGTGTCTGGAGGACTAAATCGTGACTGTTGCCTGGTGACACTGAACATAACGAGATTCAATGCACATCATTGGTACACTTTTGAATCTCACGACATTCAACGTTACCAGGCAACAGTCACATTGTTGTGGACACCAAGCACAACTCAAAATCTCCTAACCCTGGCAAGACAATGACATTCCCTAGCAGATTGGGCACCATGTAACGCTGCCATAACACATTTGTGCATCTCCAATTGCGCTGTCATTTCCTGAATGGTTATCATACGATACTTTACATTGCTTCTCCATGTCAAACTGCACATAGTCTTCTAACTCACTGCCCTTATAAGGTCTTAACCTGAAGGAGATTCTCTTTCATAAGTGGTAGGATGATGGACAGTCCTGCAAGCACAACATCGATGGGTTGTATGCTGTTGCTATCTAAACACACACACACACACACCACACACACACACACACACATACCACACACACACACACACACACACACACACACACACGCATGAAACACATGAAAGAAGTGTAAAACCCCGAGAGAACCTTGTTCGGCAAAATTGAGGTAGTCTTTGGTGGTGAGGTGGGAGAGCAGTTTCATGAACAGCAATAGGTCATCGCACTGCTCCTCCTCACTCAGGACTATTCTCGTGAACCTGCTCACTGTGTGTGTGTATGTGTGTGCATGTGTGTGTATGTGTGTATGTGTGTGTGCATGTGTGTGTGTATGTGTGTGTGTGTGTGTGTGTGTGTGTGTGTGTGTGTGTGTAGAGAAGTGGTTGAAAGGTGACACTACCAACACTGCATATTAAATGACCTACATGTACCAGTACCCACAAGACACTGTGCACACATGTGAAAAGCACCGCGATATATTAACACACTCGCGACACACAACTGTGCATGCTGGAGCACACCTGTATAAACACATGCACAGACACACACACAATGCACACACAACACACACACACACACGCACAATAGCTATACACATGAACACACACACAATAGCTATACACGTGAACACACTAGTACACACACAATAGCTATACACATGAACACACACACAATAGCTATACACATGAACACACTAGTACACACACAATAGCTATACACGTGAACACACTAGTACACACACAATAGCTATACACGTGAACATACTAGTACACACACACAATAGCTATACACATGAACACACTAGTACACACACACAATAGCTATACACGTGAACACACTAGTACACACACAATAGCTATACACATGAACACACTAGTACACACACACAATAGCTATACACATGAACACACTAGTACACACACACAATAGCTATACACGTGAACACACTAGTACACACACAATAGCTATACACATGAACACACTAGTACACACACAATAGCTATACACATGAACACACTAGTACACACACACAATAGCTATACACGTGAACATACTAGTACACACACACAATAGCTATACACATGAACACACTAGTACACACACACAATAGCTATACACGTGAACATACTAGTACACACACACAATAGCTATACACATGAACACACTAGTACACACACACAATAGCTATACACTAGTACACACATGCAGTACAGGAATCAGCGCAACAATTTTCAATGGTAGTTATTTTTGCCAATGATCAAACAATAAAAATCAAGAAAACAGTTGATGTGGTTTAGTTAATTATGCCACTTGTTCATCCTGAATATTTGGTCACTACTTCAATTGATTTTAAAGGGCCTAGATGTTAGTCACTTTTCACAACCTACACTAGTTTGTAGTAAGGTTAATTAATCAGCTTAAATAACCAATTTAAAAGTGTTGCACTCATTTGTAAATACCGTCCTGTGTCACCACTACCTGTACTGCTCTTGGCATATGACTGAATGAGAGCAAGGCACACCTCATAAAGCTGCGTCGTTCGCACCTGGGAAAAATCAAAACCAATCGCACAACCATAAATACATGTGCATAAAAAGCAATAGTGGGAACAGCACCACACCCACCTCATCCAGAAAAGCCGTGTAGTTCTCGGCAACCAATGAGAACAGTTCCAATATGACTGTAACAACATCGGACATCCCCGAGTACAGCTCCAGCACTGGGATGGACAGCCGGAGGAGGGGCAACAGGTACTCATAGAACTCCCGCACAGCATCCGGCCTGGCGCTCTGGGCTAGGCCGCACATGGCCTCCAGGATGGCCAGCAGGTTCTGCTGCACCTCACGATCGTGGCAGTGTGCCCTCAGGTCCGGCCTCTGCACCAGATCCATGAAACGTTTCTGTAATGGCTCAAGCAACTGAGGACAAAATAATAATATGATTATTATGTGTTGTGATTGTGCATACATGTATGTGGATGTGTCTATGTATATAGTATTAATAATGGGAGATATGACTACTAAAATGTATAAAAGCGAAAAGGCGGCTTTAATTAAGTTGGCCTTGTGCATCGATCATGGCTTCACTTTCACCTGCAGCATACATATTTTTTAGTTTTTATGTATGCAAACATGGAAGGGGCTTTTGATTGGGATATCCTTTATTAGATAGGTCAGGGGGAGGGAATTAGCCTCCTTAGAGGGCAGAGGGGTGGGGGGGAACTTACAGGCAAGAGGATGGGCCTACATACAGGGACCCTTATAGGGAAGTGGAACAGCGTCCTCAAATGTGACTATTTCCCCAAGATATGACGTGAGGAGGTGCCATGATGAAAGCTCAATGACAATGACATAGTGCGATCATTACATGGATGGAAATAGTGCACTTCAGATTTCCCTTGTGCAAGATCAGGGATACAGAAGCTTGCAGGATCAGGGATATAGAAGCTTGCAAGATCAGGGATACAGAAGCTTGCAAGATCAGGGATACAGAAGCTTGCAGGATCAGGGATACAGAAGCTTGCAAGATCAGGGATACAGAAGCTTGCAAGATCAGGGATACAGAAGCTTGCAGGATCAGGGAGGGATCTACACATCAGTGAACATGGTACTTATATCAAATCAATTAGAGGTGTGTTGCTGTGTTATTGTTATGGGTAGTCCATTAGACCATTGTACTGTCCTACAAACATGCACCTAGACATGCCAGCATTTTGCCCCCCCTTGGATGCAGGCTCTGATAACCCACACAGCTGTGAAGATGAAACAGATAATCAAGAACCTCAGTTCGAAATGGACAGAGCAAAACAATGAAACCATGTGAAATAGAGACAAGCCTTTGCTCTAATGGTTGTATATACATGTATGACATCACAGATACTCTAATGGTTAGATACCACATGTATGACATCACAGATACTCTAATGGTTAGATACCACATGTTCTAAAACACCCCCCCCCCCCCCACCTCCCCCTACATCCAACACTCACCAACCTTAGTGAGAAACTCTTCCTTCTTTTCTCCAATGCCACACATCACCAGGCCACTCATCAGCTCCCTCTGCACACTTGGGGGAAAGGTGCTCATGGGCCCACAGCCAAGGGAAAAATCCCTCACCAGTGTCCATAGGGCTTCACAGTGGATGGCCACAGCTACTCTGTGGGGTGAGGAGAGAAAGATGATGAAGGGAGAGAAAGAGGGAGGGAGGGAGGGAGGGAGGGAGGGAGGGAGGGAGGGAGGGAGGGAGGGAGGGAGGGAGGGAGGGAGGGAGGGAGGGAGGGAGGGAGGGAGGGAGGGAGGGAGGGAGGGAGGGAGGGAGGGAGGGAGGGAGGGAGGGAGGGGGAGAGCAATGTAAGGGTAGGAAGGATGTAGGGGAGTGATGATTGGGAGAGAGTAATAATTGTGCAATCACATCCATCCATGAACAGTAGCTGAACAATTAATCAAATGTGACATGCATGGAGTGACCAAGTACCATTGTACCAGGTCATGAGTCACACAAATGCTAATCACATAATACCTGATTTTTCTACCTCCATATACACACACACACTCACACACACACATTGCACACACTGCACATACACACGCGTGCGCACACATGCACACACACACACACACACACACACACACACACACACACACACAACACAATCAGTAACTTGATAACAGGTCCAGGAAAAGCATTTCATTGTTGAAGTTGGCACTATGCCCTAAAGCTTCCCAACAGAAAGATTGTAGGAGGTAGATCACCTGATGGGTGTGATAAACTTGACCCAAGGACAAGCAAGGAGGGCAAAGTAGGGTGCTCAGTACAAGCAGATAAGTGGTGTGGTGAGGACATGACACAAGGAAAGAAGGGTGGAGAAGGTGAGGATCAGTAATACTATGACACAAGGAAATCGGAGTGGTGTGGTGAGGAAACAGTGAGATGGCTCCAGGCGGAGCAAGTGCACAGCGCTTGTTGGTAGGGGCAGAAAAAGGGATGTCCCTCGTACACTATGCATGTAAGGATGCAGCAGTTGCAAGAGGTCACTTCACAGTGAATACTTCACAAGAACACAAAGTACATGCAGGGCAGGAGTTGCATAGACGTGAGGTGACAGAATGATAACAAGATGGTGAGTAGTGGAGTGAGGGGTGAGGGACTGAGAGGTGAGGTGATGGAGTGAGGGACTGAGAGGTGAGGTGATGGAGTGAGGGACTGAGAGGTGAGGTGATGGAGTGAGGGACTGAGAGGTGAGGTGATGGAGTGAGGGACTGAGAGGTGAGGTGATCGAGTGAGGGACTGAGAGGTGAGGTGATCGAGTGAGGGACTGAAAATGTGAGGGTGTGAGGAGTGAGGGACTGAGAATGTGAGGGTGTGAGGAGTGAGGGACTGAGAATGTGAGGGTGTGAGGAGTGAGGGACTGAGAATGTGAGGGTGTGAGGAGTGAGGGACTGAGAATGTGAGGGTGTGAGGAGTGAGGGACTGAGAATGTGAGGGTGTGAGGAGTGAGGGACTGAGAATGTGAGGGTGTGAGGAGTGAGGGACTGAGAATGAGGTGAGGTGATGGAGTGAGGGACTGAGAGGTGAGGTGATGGAGTGAGGGACTGAGAATGTGAGGTGAGGTGATGGAGTGAGGGACTGAGAGGTGAGGTGATGGAGTGAGGGACTGAGAATGTGAGGTGAGGGTGATGAGTGAGGGACTGAGAATGTGAGGTGAGGTGATGGAGTGAGGGACTGAGAATGTGAGGTGAGGGCTGATGGAGTGCGGGACTGAGAATGTGAGGTGAGGTGATGGAGTGAGGGACTGAGAATGTGATGGTGAGGTGATGGAGTGAGGGACTGAGAATGTGAGGTGAGGTGATGGAGTGAGGGGGAACTGAGAATGTGAGGTGAGGTGAGGTGATGGAGTGAGGACTGAGAATGTGAGGTGAGGTGATGGAGTGAGGGACTGAGAGGTGAGGTGATGGAGTGAGGGACTGAGAGGTGACGGGTGATGGAGTGAGGGACTGAGAGGTGAGGTGATGGAGTGAGGGACTGAGAGGTGAGTGATGGAGTGAGGGACTGAGGGTGAGGTGATGGAGTGAGGGATGAGAGGTGAGGTGATGGATGTGAGGGACTGAGAGGTGAGGTGATGGAGTGAGGGGACTGAGAGGTGAGGTGATGAGGGAGTGGGATGAGAGGACTGAGAGGTGAGGTGATGGAGTGAGGGACTGAGAGGTGAGGTGATGGAGTGAGGGACTGAGAGGTGAGGTGATGGAGTGAGGGACTGAGAGGTGAGGTGATGGAGTGAGGGACTGAGAGGTGAGGTGATGGAGTGAGGGACTGAGAGGTGAGGTGATGGAGTGAGGGACTGAGAGGTGAGGTGATGGAGTGAGGGACTGAGAGGTGAGGTGATGGAGTGAGGGACTGAGAGGTGAGGTGATGGAGTGAGGGACTGAGAGGTGAGGTGATGGAGTGAGGGACTGAGAGGTGAGGTGATGGAGTGAGGGACTGAGAGGTGAGGTGATGGAGTGAGGGACTGAGAATGAGGTGAGGTGATGGAGTGAGGGACTGTGAGGTGAGGTGATGGAGTGAGGGACTGAGAGGTGAGGTGATTGAGTGAGGGACTGAGAATGTGAGGGTGTGAGGAGTGAGGGAGTGAGAATGTGAGGGTTGTGAGGAGTGAGGGACTGAGAATGTGAGGGTGTGAGGAGTGAGGGAGTGAGAATGTGAGGTGAGGTGATGGAGTGATGGAGTGAGGGACTGAGGGACTGAGGTGAGGTGATGGAGTGAGACTCAGTAAATGATGAGGGTGACGGGAATGAAACCACTGGGATTAAGTAATGTGCCACAAATGGAAACGGAGTGTGAAGTGGCAGAAGCTTGTTTGGCAAGGCTGATAACTCCAAGAATGCTGTGTGCATCATTACACTCTGGCCCCCACTTAGTAATGCATTTGCTAATGCTCCATCAAATGCTACAACATCCATCTACAAATGCCTTCAGCATGGATTCGAATTATTTTAAAATGCATCATCCATTTCATCCCATTGTTAAAGTGCTAACACGATGCTGAAAGTAGTCAAGATCCATTCAGAAATAGGACACAGTTTTCTGTACTGCCAATGACCCTACTAGACCACTTTCAACCACAACACAATGAGCTGAAACCCCCCCCCCCCCCGCCCACACACACAAACACACAAACAAACACCTGTGACCAAAAAGATTCCATTTCAAACCAAAAAACAACTTAACACATTTACCTATCTACCAGTATAAACAAGCAGACCTGTTTTGGCTACACACAAGTGATTTCAAAAGCAAGACTTCTTTGGCTGTACACAAGTGATGATGATCTGAAACAGACCTGGCTATGAAGGAGACCACAGCATTTAAAAAGAGAGCAATGTGTGGAGCATCCATCCATCTGAGTTGGTCTCTAATAGGACAAAAACAAGGATGTCCTGCTAGACCCTGGACACCACACATGACATCATCTCGATAGTTTGAAATGCCGAGCTCAAGATCTGGTAATCACTGTTAAGATGAACACTTTTTTTCACCCCTCCCAAAGCTGACAATATGCCCATGACATTTAAAGACAAGACAAAAGCTACACCCAATGTTGAAAACCTTACTTGAAAGTTATTTGAAGATCCTAGCACTACAATGGGAGCTTGGAGGAATGGGAGCTTGAAGGAATGGGAGTTTGAAAGAATCGGTGCTTGAAGGAATGGGAGCTTGGAGGAATGGGAGTTTGAAAGAATGGGAGCTTGAAGAATGGGAGCTTCAAGGAATGGAGATTGGAGGCATGAATTTACACTCAATTCCCAGGAAAAGGTACTCACCAAAACACACATCAAGGTCACCATAACAACCAATTGAACTACAGTACATCAAGGTCACCATAACAACCAATTTTTAAAAAATTGAACTACAGTACATCAAGGTCACCACAACAAACAAGTTGAACTACAGTACATAGACACCCCTGGAATTCAGACGTCTACATGTACTGTACACTGGACACTGTTACATCCTCAAATGAAATCCCACTGACTTTGTACATTAGAAACCCCTGGAATGCAGACCCACTGTGTCGTCGTTAGTGGATAGTTAATGCCATCCCAACAGTACCTCGCAACCTCAGAATGCAGATGCCCAATTATGCTAATTACAATTTTATTTTTTTAAATAAGTTTAGAACACTCAATTTCATAGCTAGCAGCTGGCTAATGTACTTAATGAAGGACTCCAGGCCCATAGTGCCCATAAATGCAGGCAAGGTGCCTCAAGACCGTAACCAGCTCCAAATGTTAACCTTTCTCCTGTTATCTCAACACTTGCAACTTGTTTTCTGGAGACATGCACAGCTGCTTACAGTCATTTAGGTATGTGGCCACAACCATGTCATCCTTTAGTACAGTCATTGCAAACATGTCTCCACCATTGCTTGGTTCTCGCCAAAGATACAACACCTCTCCATTTCTAGGCTCCCGGACATCGTTGAACACCTCGAACAAAAGATGTGCTGTCTATGGAACTGGAGGATGACGATGGCTGACCCTCCATCCGTGTATTTCTTAGCTCGCTCTTTGCAGCTGTTTCCCTGTGTTGCAGCTGCTCTGTTCCAATATGCAATCCTTCAAATGAGGGCACCTTGATAATCTGGACACTTGAGATGGGTCTTGAGGATGTTGCTATTAGAGGGAACTTCCACTGCAGATGTGCTCGAAGAGTTTTAAATGTACATGCTTTCCTTTTATCACGTCCGTTCCAGTGTTAAATAATGTTGCAGCAATAATGTAGCACATTGACATGTTATTATTAAAAATTATAAAAAACAAGACAATATGCAATGTGTGTGCATTGTATTGGGCACACAATTATAAAATAATTAAAAAACATTGAAAATGGGTGTGCCCCATACACTTCAGCACACCACCATGGCCAGAACAGCTGGCAAACAAACATACCTTCGTGGTGACTTGACCAGGCTTTTGAGCAGCTGGACGGTGGTCATGGCCAGCTGTTCCTCAGACGACCACACAGTCAGGTTGAAGACCACCATCTCTGTCATGAACACAGTGAGCCACGAGCTAGTGCTAGAGCAGGTACCAAAGGCAGCCAAAAGAGGCAGACTTATCTTTGTCATTTGAGAAGGAATGGGGAGGAGAGGAGGGATGGAGGAGAGAAGGGAGGGAGGAGAGGAGAAGACAAGGGAGGGAGGAGAAGAGAAGACAAGGGAGGAAGAAGAAGAGAAGGGAGGAAGGAGAAGAGAAGGGAGGGAGGAGAAGAGAAGGGAGGGAGGAGAAGAGAAGGGAGGGAGGGGAAGAGAAGGGAGGGAGAGGAAGAGAAGGGAGCAGAGGAGGGAGGGGAAAGGAAGGAGGAAGGGGAAAGGAAGGAGGAAAGGAGGAGAGGAGGGACTTGGAGAGGTGAAGAGGGAGGAGAGAAGGAAGAAGAGAAGGGAGGAGAGGACTATTTAAAACTAACCAATACAATGCACACACATGTATATTGTACAGCAACACACGACACACATGTACATGTACACACACACACACACGTATATGTACATGTACACACACACACACACACACACACACACACACACACACACACACACACACACACACACACACACACACACACACACACACACACACACACACACACACACACACACACACACACACACACACAGAGCTAAACTTCATTGTTTCCTTCCTTCAACCATTTCTCAGGTATCCACCAGACCACAAGCATCCAACCACACAGAATGCCCAAGTTGTGCATTGTCCCATTCAACAAAGAAGTGTTGGGTTTCAGAGGAACACAGCAATAATGGTTGGGCTTCAGAGGAACACAGTACATGACGTACACCACAATCTCTTAAACCAGGCCACAGGTCATCGTCCTTATATACGCCCCATGCATTCGAACCATAGAGCCTCGCCTAGTACACACAACAACACTAATGTGAAACTGCATCACAAGAGTCAGGCAACAGGAAGCTCCTATTTGTAGCATTGACTTGGGACTATTCGTGTGATACAACAATGATTATGTATATGCTTCGGGTTAATGCATTCATGAGACGTATGGAACACACTTGCAGACTTTCAATACAGGAGTACCACATGTATGGAGCAGACTTTCAATACAGGAGTACCACACGTATGGAACACACTTGCAGACTTTCAATACAGGAGTACCACACGTATGGAACACACTTGCAGACTTTCAATACAGGAGTACCACACGTATGGAACACACTTGCAGACTTTCAATACAGGAGTACCACACGTATGGAACACACTTGCAGACTTTCAATACAGGAGTACCACACGTATGGAACACACTTGCAGACTTTCAATACAGGAGTACCACACGTATGGAACACACTTGCAGACTTTCAATACAGGAGTACCACATGTATGGAACACACTTGCAGACTTTCAATACAGGAGTACCACATGTATGGAACACACTGGTACATGCATGCAAACGTGCATCACAGGAATGTGCACATGGAGGTACAAGGGTGTAAGGCTCATCCACACGGGAGGTACAAGGGTGTAAGGCTCATCCACACTGGAGGTACAAGGGTGTAAGGCTCATCCACACAAGGGTGTAAGGCTCATCCACACGGGAGGTACAAGGGTGTAAGGCTCATCCACACGGGAGGTACAAGGGTGTAAGGCTCATGTGATAAGCAGTACCAGTCTAACCTGTCCAAGTGGCAGCCTCACCTCCCCCCCCCCCCCTTCCCCCTCCCCCTCTACATGCATTGTAGTTACAGTAGTTCTGGATATATGCTCTGCAATGCTGTATGGCAACTGGTTGATTGGGTGAAGACCACTTTTAGGCAGGTTAAGGCTGTCCACATGACAACATAACAAGGAGAACATATGACAAATATATGTGGGACAATACAACACTTAGACCTGTGTCATACACACACTGATACTGAGGAAGAAACACACTGCAAATATCTGTGGGGCGGGGGAATTGTATGGAAGGAACATAAAGCCATCAGACCAAGAGAAGGATGGGACACAATATCTGTGGTAGGGGGTTTAATGACAAAGATAGCCAACACTTCCACCTCACTATGCCATATGTAGGCTACATACTCCTACATAATGGCTAAGCTGACTTAATACCATGGTAACATGATCCAAACATCAATCAACACTTGATAAACAACCTATGCCAGCCTGTGAGCCCCACCATTGTTACACCCTGACTTAACTCAGGGGTCCCATCCACCCTCACTTCTTTCTCCTCCTCTTCCTCATATGCTACATTGCCTCTCATACATCATCCTTCTGGCAACTAAAGCTAACCCTCAAATGTCTCTCCACCATTACCCAACCCTCATATGTCTCATATGTCTCTCCACCATTATCCAACCCTCATATGTCTCTCCACCATTATCCAACCCTCATATGTCTCTCCACCATTACCCAACCCTCAAATGTCTCTCCACCATTACCCAACCCTCAAATGTCTCTCCACCATTACCCAACCCTCAAATGTCTCTCCACCATTACCCAACCCACAAATGTCTCTCCACCATTACCCAACCCTCAAATGTCTCTCCACCCTTACCTATTCTCCTTCCCTCTCACTAACATTCCCCCACCTGCCTTCCCCAAATCTCGCAAGCCAGCCATACTTCGAAGAAAGGGCTGGGTGTGTGTGTGAAGGAGGGGGGCCCACAGGTACGTCTGACGAAACTGCCATTGTTTACGTGACATGAACAAACATTCCAACCTCTGCAAATTGGATTATAGATTGTGCAACGTCAAGTAATGTCCGCATCATGCCTCTTATAATGGAGGTAGTATTAAAAAGGATGGCATTACCAGGCCTAGGAAGTAGCTGAGTAGGCGTTCCTCAGAGGGAAAAACACTTCCTTATCCTTTCAACAGGTAGCAGGATATATTGAAGCTTCAACGTCGATGGTGATGTGAGTAAGTCCCTGACAGTGCGCATAGTAAGTGAACAAGTCACCAAGTTAGGCCAAATGCACTCCATAAAATCATATGCGTACAGTTAAAATTGGACCATGTTAACGAATAATCTTTCTGTCATGTAATACTGGTCATTTCACGAGACAAACTTCTTACGTCCTCTCCCTTTACACCACGGGTGCCCACCCCTTACAGCACGGGTACCCACCCCTTACACCATGGGTGCCTACTCCAAATAATGCAGGTGGCTCTGTACACACACACACACACACACACACACACATACATACACACACACATACATAGATGAACACACACATACATACATACATACATACATACATACATACATACATACATACATACATACATACATACACACAAATACATACATACACACATACACATATATACATTTACTTACACAAAGGCACATACACATAAACTAACACACACACACACACACACATACACACACACACACACACACACACACACACACACACACACACACACACACACCTGTTCGTAGCTCTCCTCACTCAACATGAGGTAAGGTTGTGTTATCCTGGACAGACACCATGACGTGGTCTTGCACACCTGAGGGCTCAGCAGGTCCTGCAAGCCATTGGAAACATATAGCTTCTCCAGCACACACAACCGACACACACCCAACACCAGGGCCACAATTGGGTCCAACTTGAGCTCAGAAAATGGCGGGGAGTCGACTGAGCCCTGCTGCCATAGCAACGCCCTCACGTCAAAGTCGAGCCGCACTTCCCCCTGGTGCAGAATGGAATGGCGCATGAGCTGGGTCGGAATCAGGACGTCCTCCCCCTCAACGATGTCGCAAAGCGTGTATCCGGCGATGAGAGTGAGCCAGTGGATGTCCTCATGCAGGTTGTCAAGGCGACGTCTCTGCGAGCAGATGGAGCTGCTGTCCCGCCGCACAGCCACAAAGAGGTCCAGGCATGCGACCGCGCACTGCTCCAGTAGCGCGACGAGCAGTGGCACACTGGTTCCCGCCACAACCCGGGCCACGTGACCAACGCTGGAGAGCTGGTCGGCAAACACCGATTGGTCGTCATCATTGTCGCCCACGATCAGCTCTCCCTCTTCTTCCTCCTCTCCCTCCTCCTCGCACAAGGGGCTCCTGTTCCAACCCCTGGGCGCTGACAGTTTGCTTTGGACGTATGCCTGGAATACACTGACCAGGGCTTCGGTGAGAAGCTGCGCAGGGTAGATCCCTTCCCCCTCAAGAAGGCTGACCCAAACCTCTAGGAAGTGCTCGAGGCTCTCCTGGTCAGTCGTCTGGTCCTCCTTGGACTGTGGACAGGAAGACAACCTTAGCTAGACGTCTCCAAATCCCAAACATCACATTGGAGATTGCAATCAATATGTGAGATGTGATGTGAACTCCATCACCCAGACAACACACAGCATCTGTTGTTACACATGCAGGTTAAAACATTTCTTCATACACAATGAAATGGAATTACACCACACACACACACACACACACACACACACACACACACACACACACACACACACACACACACACTCCATGTACACACACACTTATATACACTCCATGTACACTCACACTTACATACACTCCATGTACAAACACATATACACACTTATGTGCATACATGCACTTACACATACATGTACACATACACACATATACACTATGTGCACATAGAAGCTAAGCTGCACATACATTTAGGCCTACAAGCATATCACCCTCATAGACACACACATATACACACACATACACCAGCACAAACAACTGTACAGTAACAAAGCAGCACAATGGCACTCCATTGTTTAATGAACAAGACAGCACCCCTACACACCAGCAGTGTACATAGGAGATCAAAGTCCACCATGTGTGTAAACCCTCTGAATAACTCTCATCTCTGTCTGATTGCTTAACTGACACCTCAATTCTTTTCAACAATTCACCCAATCTAAAGAGCAAATTCCAAATTCCATCTCAATGTGTAGAAAGATGATCACAATCATAAAGCAACAAAAGATGTCTGCCCAGAAGATGACTGCCCTGCTAAGGCGCAGAAGATGACTGCCCTGCTAAGGAACAAAAGATGACTGCCCTGCTAAGGCGCAGAAGATGACTGCCCTGCTAAGGAACAAAAGATGACTGCCCTGCTAAGGAACAGAAGATAACTGCCCTGCTAAGGAACAAAAGATGACTGACCTGCTAAGGAACAGAAGATAACTGCCCTGCTAAGGAACAAAAGATGACTGCCCTGCTAAGGCGCAGAAGATGACTGCCCTGCTAAGGAACAAAAGATGACTGCCCTGCTAAGGAACAGAAGATAACTGCCCTGCTAAGGAACAAAAGATGACTGACCTGCTAAGGAACAAAAGATGACTGCCCTGCTAAGGAACAAAAGATGACTGCCCTGCTAAGGCGCAGAAGATGACTGCCCTGCTAAGGAACAGAAGATGACTGCCCTGCTAAGGAACAAAAGATGACTGACCTGCTAAGGCACAGAAGATGACTGCCCTGCTAAGGCATGAAGGTAAAGACAGAGAGTTTAAGTTACAACCGGTTAACAATGGTAACTACTGCCCATTCCAACTTATAACAGCTGATGCACTTAAGAGTGGCATCGATGTAATTACAAAAATGACCCACTTTATGCTCAGTAATTACTTGAGACGGTATCATATTACATCAGCAGACTGACAACCTATGCTTTGCACATGCGTAACATTGCAATGCTGCTGAGTGTGAGGATTTGGAAACCTGTTGGAATTCAGTCAATAGACGTCTTATGACACCAGGAACTATATATGGGATTCTTACAAAGGGGCAGAACACCTGTGGACTAAAAATGGGCATTAGGTAAATGAGAACAGAGCCCCTTTCCAAGGATGTGTAGCTGAGAGAGACCACACCTACACCAAAACAAAGGGTTAGAGACATGCATCTCTACTGACACTCCACAGGATACAAAAAGGTTTAACTATTTCACAATGGTCTCCTACTCCCTTAAAACTGGGATGTCACCAAAACATGATAGCCCCTCCCATCACTCCCAATAATAGACAGGGCCCAGCCTGGTACCCAGCATAAGGGCTGGCCCCAGCCTGGTACCCAGCATAAGGGCCCAGAGCTCTGGCCCCAGCCTGGTACCCAGCATAAGGGCCCAGAGCTCTGGCCCCAGCATGGTACCCAGCATAAGGGCCCGGAGCTCATGCTGAGACATAAGGGCCCAAAACTCTGGTAGCCCATGGTACACACTCCTCTTTCAGTGTGCAGAACACAGACCAGAGAATACCCAGTAGCTGCCATTTTACGTCTTGCTTACCCTCACTCCAAAACCATTCCCCCCATCACTACGCGTGCTCTCAAGAGGGGTGGGGGTCCCCCACATAGCTGAGTCAAGCGCGACCTATGGTCTCAGACACCGAGAGGCTAAACCACGGCAATTCCATCTCTGCGATCAACATCAACTGGTGCCTAGCCGGAAATGCATATGCATTCCCACGCTCGCTGAACATCCACTCACACACGCACTCACATGCCCACTCACACGCCCACGCACAACAAGTACAATACTGGAGGTCACAGGTTAATTTAACAACAGAATGCACTTACATACAACCCATCTTTGCAACACAAATTGGGAACATCCTTTTGTAAAAGGCTAACCGATCGCGTGTTGAGCGATGCCTGTGCACAGAGGCAGGTGAGGTGGGTGAGGGACCGCAAGAGCAGCTCCAGCTGGACACCGGGGAGAGGGGAGAAGTGGCGGGCCGGGTGCGTGGTCACAAGACGTCTCATGATGCAGGAGAGGCCATATAGCTCCTGCTGGTTTAAGTCAGAACTGGGCAAGAAGAAGTACATGTAGGGAGCAACGGCTGATAAAGATGCCACACAAACCCTTTTGCTAGACCCCTTTAAATCAAAGTACTCATCCCTCTCTCCTGCCAACCACCCAAAAGCACCCCTTCCTTCTTAGAATTTTACAATGCTGGTATGAAACACGTTTCATTACACAGCAATAAATGCTCACACCAAAATCTCAGGCTCACTCTGTTACAAGCTGATCCAATGTTGTCCCTTCTAATCACAGTTACAATCCAGCCCCATCGCATTCGGAAACAGAAAACTTCATGTATCCTATACAAGGGCAAACTACCACCACTTCCCAACATGCCAAACGGCCAATGCAAACCAACAAACGAGGCAGCTTACATAGCTTGGACATATCCAAGGATGCCTGAAACAAAGTTCCCCACGTAAGCCTGCTGGTCCTGATCTGAGGCAAACACAGGCCGGGTGAGGGAAGCCAGTTGGGTCAGGCACTGGACGATGTAATGAGTGTGTTCCTCGTTCCCCCTGGCCCGCAGCAGGAGCTTGAAGAACACGTCGAGAAAGCTTGGGTCAAGGAAGGTGGGCGCGTAGGAACTGGGCGGTCGCAGTGGCACGATCGCGACCTCTGCGCCGCTGAGCGCAGGGGCCCTGAACGTGGTCTGCCTGAAGTCCCAGTGCAGCACCTGAGAGGTGAGTCTGAGGAACCCCAAGAGGAGGCAGGCGTCTTCCCCGGAGAGGACTGGCCAGGTGGCTGAGGAGTACTGGTGCAGCACCTGTACTGCAAGGTGTAGGACTCGCAGCAGTTCTGTCTCCTATTGATTGGGAGGGGGGAGGGGGAAGGGGGGGTAGGAGAGTGCCCAAGGTAAACACAAGGTGTAACGACAAAATGGAAAGGCTGTGTGGAGAGAAGTGAGATGAGAAAAAGAGAAGAAATTGAGAAGGAAAAACGTTATAGAAGACAACGTAATAAATAAAGAGCACCCGAGGAAAATAGGAATAATAGAAGAAAAAGTTGCCAAGGCAACACATAGGCTGAATTACAAGAAGGCATCAGAAACCTTTCACAAATGATGTGAATCAAAGGGCTGCCTCTTGGGACTGCCAAATCGCTGGTTATAGCATCACCAGTTTTGTAAGGAATGACACGAATTCAGCTACAGACACTAGTGGCCAGGAATTCATGTTAGCAACAGGCTAGAACACATGCACGCACGCACACACATGTGCAGGTGAGTTTGGTACATTTCTAGCCTTGTAACCCTCCCACCTCCTCTCCAAAGATGCCAAATACCTGATGTACACTACATGCGAACACACACCAGAGAATGCTCTACAAGATAAGCTGGCCAGCAGCTGCAACAGCAACAGATGAGAACCAATCAGATCCCCCCACCCCCCATCCCCTTGGCTATACCAGTTACACGCGCTACTTAACTATAATCTGGTTCCACCTGCCATTTAACTATAATCTGGTTCCACCTGCCACTTAACTATAATTTGGTTCCACCTGCCACTTAACTATAATCTGGTTCCACCTGCCACTTAACTATAATCTGGTTCCACCTGCCATTTAACTGTACCACAATGGTCATAGCACAAGGGTCTACATAAAATGAAAACAACAACAAAAATACACAGCTAATCATATCCACACACATCCTCTCCCTCCCCTTCTCCCTTCCTCTTCTGAATTCTACTTCATGGATGGATATGCTGATTAAGGTCTTCCTGGAGAGGGGGGGGGTGGGGCGGGACACCCTGACACCTGGATGCAGTGGGGGAGGGGCGGGGCACCCTGACACCTGGTCTTAACGTACATTCCAATGGAAGCCTTCCCCAGTCAGCAGCTGCCTTATTCGATATAAATCCACTTAACAAGGAATGCACTGTACACATGTAAGTGTGAAGGGGTATTGGAGAGCATACATGAGGAAGGAGACTCATGTTTACCGGGTGTGGCCTGTGAGTGCATTTCTACAACTTGGGATTAAAAAAAAAAAAACACACTTATGAAATGAATATAATGTACCTTGTGATTGTAACCCAACAAAACCTTCTACTAAATATACAGTGTGTGCTGTCATATGGAGTACACACGTGTGCATGCACAATGTGTGGGAGGTGCATTTTATGCCTGCGTTACACATGTGCGCGTGCACACGTACGCGGGGTTTTTAATGTCCAAATATGGATGCAGTGGAAAAGCACTGTTGCCCATAATGGGTAGATTTTTAAGCATTGGTCACAATGCATGAAGCCAGAGTATAGCGGAAGTAACACTTAAATAAACTGGAGTATACAATGCATATCCTAGAATAACCTCCCATATTGTACAACAAGAATAACCTTAAAGTACAATCTGGAGTATAAAAGGTAGCCATGTAAAAAAAGATGGCATAAACAGACGCAAATTCCATGAGATAATTAAATGATATTGTATTTCACGCAACCTCATAACTAGTAACAATCAATAGTATTATGTAGATTAATTGCTGCTGTAATCTGACAATAGTGGAAGCAGTCTACCAGTTTATGTGCACACGCGCATGCACACACAACATACGCACACACATGCACACACACACACACGCACACACACACAACACACGCAAACACACACACACACACAACATACGCACACACACACACAACACACGCACGCACACACACACACACACACACAACACACGCAAACACACACACAACATACGCACACACACACAACATACGCACACACACACAACACACGCAAACACACACACACAACACACGCAAACACACACACACACACAACACACACGCACACACACAACACACATTGTGTGTTCACCTACCTCAATGACCCTCTTGCACTGGATGTGAAAGTTAAGTGGCAGACCCATGCCACTAGAGCCAGATGAGCTGGCGTACTCAGTGAGCAAGGAGGACAGCAGAGAGCAGCCAAGATGGCGCTGAAAGGAGAGGGATGGAGACCGGTCAGCAGGAGGTTCAGGTGGGAGAGTGGAGTGGTGTGAAGGGAAGTAGAGAACAGAGGTTTGGAGGTTCGGATGGGAGGTGGGGGATGAGATGTGGGAGATGTGGTGGGTAGAAATGTAGGGGGGGGGGTCAAAAGGGTGAATGTGGAGGACGAAGGAATGGGGAAAGGGGATGCCATTTGGATACCATTTTGACGTTACTTGCGCCAAGAAGCTGGGACACCACAGTGAAGATGGAGTCAAAGAGCTGATGTTTGTCTGTCTCTAGCGTCGAGCGCTTAACCATCACCGCGACAACGTGGAGAAGCTGTTCTGCCACGTAGCCTGCAAGACTACAGAGGGAGAAGAGAGGAGAGAGCAGAGGGGAGGAGGGAGAGAAGGGGAAGATGAGGGAGGGAGGGGAGGAGGAGGAGGGAGAGAAGGGAAGGAGGAGGAAGAGAGGAGGAAGAGAGGAGGATAGGGGAGAGAGGGAGAGGATAGAGGGGAGAGGAGGGAGAGGAGGGGGAGGATAGAGGGGAGAGGAGGGGAGGTGGAGAATAGAAGGAGAGGAGGGGAGGTGGAGGAGAGGAGGGGAGAGGAAGGGAGGTGGAGGATAGAGGGGAGAGAAAGGGAGGTGGACGATAGAAGGGAGAGGAGTGAAGATGGAAAAAGAGGGGGAAGGAAGGAGGAGAGGAGGGGAGGAGAAGATGGCGTAAGAGGTATAATAGAGCCAGTGCACATAGCCAACTGGGAGTCCCCACTTTTGAGCAACCTACTCTGCCCTGGTAGTTAAGTAGTGCAAGATGAAATCCCTGAGGTGCTCTTTTTCTAAAGACGACAGAACGTGCCACTCTCTGATAACTCCTTCTTTGATGGTTGAGGCAGCTTGAAAGAGTACGTATTCAGAGTGGCTGTGCTCTGCAGTAGATGTGCACCCCGTGTGATGCCCGAACACCAGCCCGCAGCCCTGCATTTACCAAGGATACTCTTGCATATCTCGTAAGGTAGCTGCGTCTTTCTGAGCTCTAGAAACACCATTTCAGCCTTCTTCCTGCCTTCAGCTGACA
This sequence comes from Ephydatia muelleri, assembly GCA_013339895.1. Taxonomy (NCBI): domain Eukaryota; kingdom Metazoa; phylum Porifera; class Demospongiae; order Spongillida; family Spongillidae; genus Ephydatia; species Ephydatia muelleri. The sequence continues at coordinate 4,467,287 of JABACO010000023.1, forward strand.
CTACATACGGCGGCGACTGCAGTGCCATGTGCAGTAAACAATAGTTTGCTATTATGCAAACTTCTAACCATTAACTGTACTGCGGCCCGTTCAAATTCTAGCAGTCTTGCCTCATCCATTTCTGTGGGAATGAATTATTACTTTTTTCTTTAACCCTGTGTGCGCAGTGAAGGCCTCTAACACTACGCATGGCTGAGTGGGTGGTGAAGTATGTAGGGCACAAAGTGTCCAAAGTGAGGTGGAGGCCTCAGCTTGCTGGAAGCATCGACCCATCAGACATTTTTGCGTCTGGAAGCTGGGACGACGTGGTACTGTAGTTGGTTGCATCTTGGGCGGTGTTTTGTCATTGTTTTCTGCATGATATGTAGGTGAACCACGTTTGCATATGGAGGTTTCCCGCTACAGCTAAGGCGGCAGACGAAGAAGGGCTGAACGAGCCTGAACTGGTGTGTGCGCAAACGAGCCCCGCTGATATTATGGACTTAGTATTTCTAAATAGAGACCATCTAGCTTGCGCACTTTCAGATGGGAGTGTCGCAGTTTTCAGTTACAAGGAAGCAGTCGGGGTAAGAGATAAATTGTTGAGGTTATCGATTCAAAAACCTCACAGCACAAACTCTACCTCCTATTGTATAGTTTGTGCATATGTTTGTAGTACGCTTGAGTTGGTTTTATAGATAAAATTGTGTGTATGTGCACAACGTTTTGTACCATTTGAATGGCGCTGTGGTTACTGGAAGACCCAAACAGTAAACTGTTTTCCACACAAGTGTCTTCAAAACAAATTTTCCACTATTTATCAGCCAACTTTCCCTCCCCTGTATTGTGTAAAGACTCTCTCCCACGTACGTGACTGGAAGAGGATACACGGACAGAAAGACTTGCCATCTCCTTGCACCTCATTGGGAGTCATTGCTGGATCAAGCAACGTTGTCTCTGGAGGAGAAGATGGTCGCCTGAACATTCTGAGGTTGGATGACCAAAAGCCCTATGTAACCATTGGTGAGTTTGGGGTGAAGCATTGGATCACATTGAGTTAGGCAATGGATTTATTTATTTATTTATTTATTTATTTATTTTTGGGTGTTAATGTGAAATCACCAATCCCATACCTGACCTGGGTGTTTTCATTTGCAGCTACTGCTGACAGTTCAACAATTAGTGGTCTGGACTGCACCATTCCAAGCGAAGTCTTGGCATCCAGTTCCAACGGCATGCTAAAGGTTTGGGATCTCAGAAAACCCACAAGCAAACCTACACGGATATTGGCAATGTGAGAAAAAGCATAAACCTAAAACACATGTGTGATGGTGTGCATTTAGGAATAGGGATTTTGAGGAAATTAGGGAAGAAGCGGGGCAGGATAGAGGTAGAGAAGATATTGTGCCTTTTTATTTTTTTGAGGGTGGGCGGGGGCAATTTATGTGATCTTGCATTTTGCTGTGTGAAGACTTCAACAGTAAAGCATTTTTGAGCACATGAACTAATTGCACAATATTATAAACTATTGCTTTCTGCGGTAAATGTTGTGCTTAAATTCAGTGTGCTAAGAATCAACGCTAGATGATACAAATTCCCCCATGCCAGGTGTCTCATTTTATCTGGTCACCCTGATGTGCCCCCCCCCCCCCCCCCCCCCTTCCCAAATGCAGCGAGTCAGGTGACTACACTTCAGTCAATGGTGTGAGCAGACATCCGAACCAGCCCAACCTGGTTGTGTTGGGCTGCAGCGACGGATCGCTGTGCTTCTGGGACCTTCGGCAGGACAAGATGCCAGCCTCCTTGTACCATGCACACACCCTGGACAGTGAGTTTGTTGGTGGGTCGGAGAGGGGGACGAGGGATGGGTGGTACCAGGGCAAGGAAGGGGGGCTTGGTTGGGGTGTCGAGGTGAGGTAGTGCCCACCCATTCCTTTCTTTGTAGTCTGGGAAGCCAAATTCCACCGGTCCTACCCCGACCACCTCTTCACCTGCTGCCAAGATGGTTCCCTGTGGCACTGGGATGCCTCGTCGGTAGAGGGCAACGGAAGTGCGCAGAGGAGCGCATGGCTGTCAGGGGCAATGGCGTGTGGCAAGGTGGACATCGTCAACCACCTACCCCACAACACCCTCTCCGTTAACTCCTGCGACATAGAGTCAAGACATCTTGTTTGTGGCACTGATGGTGAAGCCATCTTTGTGGTTGTGGATCTGAATTTGAACTAGTACAAGGACACTTAGTACTTTCCCTCTGTCTCCCTTTCTCTCATCTTCTCATTGATTCCATCGTCTGTCCATTGGATCAATTTATATATTCACTTTCCCTTCCCTTTTGGTGTGTCTACTGTTGTACAATTTATTTTCTTCTGCAACAATCGTACAATCATAATTTGTGTAACACAGAAACTCATTTGCTAGATTCCTGTTGTGCCTGGGCGCAAAGCCACAGGGTCTGACGTTGAGTAGTTTGAGTGCGAGCTCCTCCATGACAGCTCCTGTGGTGTGGAGAGTTAAGTTTTAACCAGACACAATGGTTAAAACATGTAAGCATACAGCACCTGTACACAGAATCACTTTGTCTTGTGCCAGGAATGTTATTGTTTGAGCTACTTTGCATAGGCACTCCTCGGAAAGGAACGGAGGGTCAGCCACCACTATCCCAAAGGAATGCGCTGTAAGGGGATGTGGTAAGGTCAGTGGGTCATTGTAGTCATAATACACGAAGCTGCTCCCATAGGTCTCAAATCTTCTATCATATTCCAGCAGATACGCTTCACATTCGAGCTGTCCCAGCTGGGCCACTTCAATGAGCTTTGCAAACAGGTTTGGACAGGAGATACAGGCTATTCTACGGACAAGAACGGAGAATACGAACATAACAAAGGGTCATGTTTTAAACAAAAGATTATGCGAAGGGCCTTGCGTCCCAAGTTTATTGACCTTCTGTTTTGACTAGCTCGTAGAACTTCTTTGGCCAATGCAAAGGCCGTCTCCTCGTTATACCAGAACTGGCTATTGAAATAATGTCACACACACACACACACACTGCACAAGTATCAGCATGTATCACTACGTATTACTACTCGACAATCTTAGAACTACCATAATTGCTTCAACTAGGATAAACTGCTGCTCAAGTGGCAGCGTATACGTTATGATAGATGCATCGCTTTAATCTGGCCACAGGCGCAGGAATTTATAAATGCAATTCGCTTTTTTTTTAAAGGCATAATATGATAAGCGAATGCAGTGGCGTGTTAACAGAATACAAAATTGTATCGTAGATAGATACTTTTGATTATTAGACGGTTAAATATACCACCGATAGACAGAATAGCTCAATGTACTATAATAATGACAATGCACAATTAACGCAAGGCAAGATAAAACCTATGAACTGCACTCGCCCAGTTTTCTTCGATTTCAGACAAGCCTGTTGGGTTGGCGCAAAGTTGCATGCGTTCTGTATAAAACTCCTGCAGAGCCAGTAAGGTGTGCTCCGATAGCTGAGGTTCGTCGTCAGAACACGTGTTCCCACCCAAGTCTGCCATTTTCGCATTCGATGGTATACGAGAATATGCAAAGTAAAGTATTGCGCTTCGAATTTTCAAATTTCCACCTCCGCTCGCCTAACGGGAACTATACTGAGATAGCGATCCAGTATCCTATTAGAGGCAATTTTTTTACGAAGTAATTCGATCACCTTAGTGGAAGTATCTAAATGGTTCGAATCACTCGACAATATATGTTGGAGTTGTAATCTACTTCACGATAACGATCTCACTACAACATATTCTGGATGAGTTGCGGTCAATGCTATCAAAGCCATGTGGTCACTCTGTCATTATAACATACTACTACTCGGCGTAGAAGCGCTTTTCCCTTGAAAGGAAAATAGTCCTTGCATTGCTTTCCGAACCTCCATCTTTATAGCTTTGTGCACTTGCGTGCAAACTCCTCTTAGAATCTCAGTTTCCAAGAGCAATCGCGCTAATTAATCAAGACTGCAAAGTGTTGAGTTATTCGCTTCCGGTAATATCAATCCCTGGAATTCATTAGGCATGATAGGAGAGAGAGATTTGACAATGTCAAGGCGAGATAAGAAGCTTCGACAAACCTTTCCCGGTCCTAACGCCGCTGACAACCAGCAAATGCTACAGGATATCAAACAGACACTAGGTGACCACCAGAAAAACGAACCCGCGAGTTTACCACCGGCAGACCAGATGAACAAAAGATCTTCCCCTCCCACTGAACTCCCCACCAGCAGTTCGCCGAGCATCGGGAACAGAACTCCCGCCAGTCGCTTGACGCCCACCAAGCAGCTGGCAGCTCACGAGACCAAGCAGAAGCTGGCGCAGATCCGCCAGAGCATAAAGCCGTACGGGCCGCGTAACAGCGCTTCGGATCCCGGGTTTCATGCGGCCAAGGAGAAGGTGAACAAAAAGATGTTGGACGAGCTCATTTCGTTGGGACACAGCGAGGTAAGCGAGAGAAAAAACGAACGGAAGAAGCGAGGTGGGTGTGTAGGGAGGGAGGGAGGGAGGGGATCTGACTGATCAAAGCGAGCGCAAACCATCTCACTTTGTAAGCTGTTCTGAGTCACCGGTTACGGTCGATACATGAACGCGTAGTTGCTGGAAGTCGCTAACAGGGGGTGGTTGGAGGGGAGGGGAGGGGAGGCCGATTGTTTACCAACAGAGCCTTCATCTGATGTTTTGGTATTCACCCTTCGCAGAATTGCGCCGTGGAAGCATTGTTAGAGTGCAACAGCGCCAGCGTAGACAAAGCACTGGAATTCATTCAGCGCAAGGCGGACAAGAAGAAGCTCACAGCGATTCAAGAAGACGCGCCGGACTTTGTTCCGGTGTCGCCCGTGGACTATGAGTCGCGTCACGGGAGAAGAAGCGAAGACAAGACCCCTACCCCAGAGGACTTTCTCTCCACAGAAACCCCGCCAGCGAGAAAGTCCTCTACGAGCAAAATCTCACGCCGCAACTCGCCCGAAAAGCCCATCAGAGCGGTTTGCCAGTACGACGCGTCCGACGTGAGCAGAATGTCTCCTATCACCCTGCCAGGATTCAGCACGCCCATCAACTTTATAGACCCCCAGCCCTTTCGACCGACTCCCATCAAACCCCAGCAAAGCGACTCATCCTTCCTCATCCAGCAACAACAGCAAAACGACGACTCGTCGCCCACCCGTAATTCCCCAATGCCTTTGTCGTGCGCGAGCCCTCCCATCTCGGACACCAACGTTCACGCGCACGTCTCCCCCCCGCCGGAGGTCCAGCCGCAGTCCTACTCCCCTTTCTCCGCCACTTTCTCCTCCTACCGCTCGCCCACCGCAGCCACGCACAGCAACACCACCCTCCTCACACAAAGACAACACGCGCCTTCGACGACGAGCACAAGCAACAGCTGCACACCCGTTGACCTCATCGACAGCGGCATCGAGGACGAAAGCGCACCAAGGAGGACCCCGGTCCCTCCCGAGGCCTTCAAGTTCTTCATGGAGCAGCACATGGAGACAATCGTCAAGGCCTACCAACAGAGGCAGCAGCGCCGCTTTAAGCTCGAGACAGAGATGGCCAAGAGGAAGCTGGACGAGGCCAGCTCGGAGCAGATGAGGAAGATCCTCTACTCCAAGGAGTCTCAGTTCCTCCGACTCAAGAGAGCCAAGATGTCCAGGGACATGTTCAAGGTGGTGAAGCCGTTGGGTGTGGGAGCCTTTGGTATCGTGTCGCTCGTCCAAAAAGTGGACACCAAGAAGCTGTACGCCATGAAGACGCTGCGCAAGGCGGATGTCCTGAGGCGGAACCAGGTCGCCCACGTCAAGGCGGAGCGCGACATCCTGGCCGAAGCGGACAACGAGTGGGTAGTGAAGCTGTTCTTCTCCTTCCAAGACGAGGAGAACCTCTACTTTGTGATGGAGTACATCCCCGGAGGCGACATGATGAGCCTCCTCATCAAGCTGGGCACGTTCCCCGAGCACCTCACCCTCTTCTACATCGCAGAGCTCGTCTGTGCCATCGAGTCCGTCCACAAGATGGGCTTCATCCACCGCGACATCAAGCCCGACAACATCCTGATTGGGGCCGACGGTCACATCAAGCTGACTGACTTTGGACTCTGCACTGGATTCCGGTGGACCCACGACTCGAGGCGGTACCAGCCCGAGGGTGTGACCCACCACAACAGGCAGGCGAGCATCGAACCCATCCCCGGTGAGGAGTGCACCTGCTGCGACGACCGCCCGCACGACCTCAAGCCACTCGAACTGCGCAAGTTCCGCGAGAGGCACCGTTGCACCGCTCACTCCCTGGTGGGCACCCCAAACTACATCGCCACGGAGATACTGCGGAGGGAAGGGTACACCCAGCTCTGCGACTGGTGGTCTGTGGGGGTGATCATGTACGAGATGATGGTCGGACAGCCTCCCTTCATGTCCCAAAACGCAGCAGAGACCCAACTAAAGATCATCAACTGGCGCCAGCACCTCCACATCCCTAGACTGTCCCACATGTCTCACGCTGCCGTCAACCTCATAAAGGGGCTGTGCTGCGACCCGCAGGACAGGCTAGGTCGAAACGGCCCGGAAGAGATAAAGCAGCACTTGTTCTTCAGTGCCATCGAGTGGAGCGTGGGCATTCGCAACTACGAGCCCCCGTATGTGCCCAAGATCATGCACGAGGCGGACACGTCGAACTTTGACCCCATACCGCAGAACATGCTCCAGAAGATGAATAAGAAGCAGGAGGACCCTTTCCCTCAGGGACACCCAAAGCACGCCTTCTACGAGTTCACCTTCATACGGTTCTACTCCGACAAGGCCAGCAAGGATCGCAAGCCAACCCTGACCGATCGCTCGGTGTATTCGGGGCCCATGCAAGGGGGTGTGGCTGAGGGTAGCTCCTCCCCACCTAAGGAAAGGACTACCACAACTGCATCACAACCAGTCTATGTCTGAGAGTAACATATATTTACAATTTCCATTTTTGTTTTGTTCTTTTTCGCCTTTTTTTTTTTTAAAGACTTTGGTGCTTAGGAGCTTGGACGCTGGCCAATCAGCAGATAATCACTGAGCCTCCTTTTGTCCACTTTTTGAAGTTTGTGTTCGCTGTTGTTTGCTCACTCCCTCACCAAAATTCTGTAACGCTGTGTGGTGTGTTGTGTGTGTACATTTTCCCAGTTCACACTTCGTACATTTAGTCCCTCCTTGTGTCACTTGCTGCTATGTGCTTTGTTTCTTGAACCATCAAAGATCATCATTTTTGTTCAATTTTTATTTTTATTTTTTCGTATCATTTTACTTGCTGTCATGGTGATGGTATGCTATCCATGTCGATTCCTCCCCCCCCCCCCCCCCACCTAGAAATAGGCTCAATGGGGCACTGCCCAAATGACTCCCTGGCAGTCGGCAAATGCAGAGGTAGTAACCGAATGAGCATCTTAAGTAAACTGTACCACATTCTCCACCATTCAGCGTGGCATGCTGGCGTATGGGATGCTAAGGGCTGGGGGAGGGGCTTTGTTTTGCTAAGCAAAAACATAAAAAAGGCATGGAACCTTGTCTCCTAATTACAGCCCACTTCTGGCTCCACCATGCAGTACATGCTACAGTTAGATGATGCTGGGGGAGGGGCTTTTTTTTTTTTGACAGTGGCAGCAACAACAAAAAAAAAAAAGGCATGGAACTTTGTTGCCTAATTACAGCCCACTGTGGAGTGATTTTAAAAGGGGGATGTGAATGGGGAGGAGGCTGCTTTGACTATATATGCACATTGTATACACACTCACACTTTATCCAATGCTTACATTCAACCACATCATACACACATGCAACTCTTTCGTTGACGCCCCATCCCAATGGAGTACACACTCCCCTTCCTTCATTCCACACATCACACCACCACATGAGGTGAGCTTCAACTGACCCCTCCCCTCTCTTTGTCCATCCCCTCCTCCTTGGCATTATGTACCACAGCTGAAGCTCTATATATGCAGTATAAATGGGGGAGGAGGGGGTGGGTGGGTACTACATTCTTGTGACCTATTCCAAAAAGTACATACAACAGCATGTCAATGCCTGACCATCTGATTACAAACCACAGTGGGATCAGTCTAGATCAGGAAGGATATTCATTCCAATGATCCCTCACCTTCCACCCACAAGCACACACAGCTCAGCGATGGAGTGGGTGGAAGGCCATGTCAGGCTTGGGACTGGGGCCAGGGGATTGCATCTTGTAGTTGGTGAAGTACTTAAGCAGATTCTCTGCATCACTGGAGGCGATGGAGTACTTGGAGCCCACATACTGCACTGTGAACTGCTCTGGGTTGGACCACCTGGAATTGAAGATATCCATGACCTGTTTGGTTGTTAGGTAACCCTGTTGTGGCTTCTCCACATGGAAATCGTCTTCCAGTTTCGCAGAGCGATCTTGTGGCAACTTGTCCTTCCGTGATGGAGGTTCATGGGGGAGTGCCTTTTCATTTTCTTGCTAAGCATAGAAGCATATGTGTATGTGTGCATGTGTGTGTGTGTGTGTGTGTGTGTGTGTGGTGCATGTGTGTGTGGTGCATGTGTGTGTGTGGTGTGTATGTGTGGTTTGTGTGTGTGGTGTGTGTATGTGGTGTGTGGTATGCGTGTGGTGTGCAGGTGTGTGGTGTATGTGTGGTGTACATGTGGTGTGTACATGTGGTGTGTGTGAGAGTATGTCAATGTACACGTGAAGATGGCGAATGCGAGTATGTGGTGAAGTGTGGATCATTTGCCTTTTTTTGTAGCTGGTGTGTGACAGCAATTATTGGCAAGGGCTATATTGTACATACACCATATCACAGAAAACACTGGAATCTCAATCTATCTCAAATGATTAAACTTCTCAAAGCCAATTTTGGTCTCAGCAGTTATTCACAACTGGTTCCCAAGAGCATATTCAAAGCATTGCTGACATTCTCGTCATTACAGACCCCAAAGAGTGAAAAGTGATTAATAAGCATTACATGGTCACAGAAGAGTGGGGTCTAAAAATAACAGACTATTTTTATTTCTTTTTCTCCTTTTTGCTGTAACTTTCCCTTCTTCCCCATTACATGTAAAGATGGAAGGGGTGCTCTTAATAGAAATAGGTAACCTTTCCAAATTGGCGCGCCCTCTCTGTACTTTGTAAAACAAAGCCTAAAATCATGAGGTAGTGACATGATGTGGAGGGACACCTGGTCTCAATATTACAACAGGAATCATAGATCAGAGGAATGTAGCCGTGCACCACCTGCCAGCTTGGTTACCATCCAAGGCAGCCAGCCAATGAACCAACTCCAACTCCGGTAACCAGTAGGCCCCATGGCTACCTGGTAACAAAGTAAGCCTTTTTTTGGCCCCATTACAGGGCACCCAACAAGCTAATGCTTTCAAGGGGAGGTACGTTGCTTTCAGGTTTCTGTGTTAGCCTCACTCATTTCCTTTGTGTAAAACCCACCAAAACGGTAGAACCATCCTTGGATTCCACATAGACAACCCTCAGACGGTCCAGAAACTTCTCAGGTGGCTTTGTGGCATCAGTGTCTGATGGAGCTGAATCTGCTATTGAAGCGTGGTTGTGTGCGCAAAATATGTGTGCATGTATTACATGTGTATGTAACAGTATGTGTGTGTGTGTGTCTTTGTGCATGTGTGTGTGTGTTTTGTGCATGTGTATGAACGGACATGTCTACATGCACATACACATGCATGCCATACATGGGTATATGTAGTATCTGCATGTGTGTATGTGTACATGTGTGCATGTGTGTGTGCATGTATGTGTGTGCATGTGCGTGTGCATGTATGTGTGTGCATGTGCGTGTGCATGTGTGTGTGCATGCGTGTGTGCATGCGTGTGTGCGTGTGCATGTGTGTATGTGTGTGTGCATGTGTGTATGCATTTGTGTGTATGCATGTGTGTGTGTGTGCATGTATGTGTGTGCATGTGTGTGTGCGTGTGCATGTGTGTATGTGTGTGCATGTGTGTATGCATTTGTGTGTATGCATGTGTGTGTGTGTGCATGTATGTGTGTGCATGTGCGTGTGCATGTGTGTGTGCATGTGTGTGTGCGTGTGCATGTGTGTATGTGTGTGCATGTGTGTGCATGTGTGTATGCATTTGTGTGTATGCATGTGTGTGTGTGTGTGTGTGTGTGTGCATCTGCAAGAACAAGTAAGACAGTCGAGAAACGGCAAATTAAAGACCCCAAAAGTGTGTGGGAAATAAGTCTAAATGGAACTATCACAGAAAATATTCTATAAAAGGGAACACACAGACCTCAAAAATGTAGTGAATGGAACCATCACATGCTGGCAATACATTTAGAAGGAAGGGAATCCTTAATGTGTTGGCAACGTCTACAAACAAGCAGCACTGGGAAGCACTAATACACACATAATACACACACCACACGGCTGTGCTTTCTTCACCGGGCTGCATGCACAGCAATTTGCAGGTGCATTGCACATGTACTGACAACTTGCCCTTCTGGAATGTGATATTGATAGGCCAATCAGAAATATACTAAATGCAAAGATCTGGGTAGCTTCAGCTGTTCCACATAAGATTACAGCAGGATCAAAGGTACATTTCTTGTCTGTACATAGCCTCCATAAAAATGAATGCAAAACAGCTCAGAGGCAACGAGACAAGAGTACTACCAATGCAGTAAGAGTAGAAGGGAAAGAAGGGTGTGTCCAAGCTGCTGGGTACGTTATTCATATCCTTGTTAAGTATTGCAAACCAACGCTCTGTGCTCGGGCCCACCCATCACAAGAGTGACAGGCTTTAAACATAGCTGAACACAGTACAAAGACATTCTAGAGACTTGCGTGGCATGTGCTAACGAAATGTGAAACTAAGCAACAAAATGGAGTCATAAGCGTACAGTCTGAATGTATCAAACTAGTAATATTGAGGTGGTTTACCACATGATGGTGGACTTCATTGGCATACACACACATACATGCACATCATACATAGATATAAAACAACCCAAGCACACACATACACACACACACACACACATACACACACATGTAACAGCCACACACACATACAAGTGTGCACGTTATAAGTGTATGAAGATGTACTTTTTTTTTGTTTTGTTTTTTTGTTGGTACAAGCCAACCATGGAAAGCACACTCCAGTGTGGCATCACAGAACATGGCTACATCTGCCCCTCCACCCCTCCTCCCTCTTCTTTCAGAGATGGCTGATTCGATTTGGTAACCATAATAGCGTTGGTCATTGCTACTGTTACCGTATGCACATGGGATTGTCCACATAATTGCTCTGTGCTGTGTATTGGAACATGGCGCGTGCACACACACACACACACACACACACACACACACACACACACATACAAGTGCATACATACTGTACATGCACAAACGCATACTCTCAACAACAACAAAAAAACAGAAATGTACATGCACAGATGTACATCACAGGCATGTAGTATGCACCATTTAGTTTCTATGTTTTGTATTGCAGTACACGTCTCGTGTATAGGATGGCTAAATATTGACGTCACAGGCATATCACGTGTATAGCAACCGACTTGTTTTGTCGGGTACTTAAATACGTCTTCACCTTGTTCCTTACTTGGTTGTGGATAGCGCTTGGGCTCCAAGCGTTTGGTCTGGGCAGTAGAATATCTCAATAGTGACTTGACAGCCCCCATTTTAAAAATACATTTGACGTGATTATAGGTTCCCCCGCGCCTTAATATATATTTAACCCATGCGAAGCTGCATTAAAATGGCGGCGGCAAATCAACCGGACACCAGAGCTGAGCTAGCAGAACTCTTGAAGAGAAGAAGCGAATTAGCTGTAAGAGCTGTAATATGGATAACTGCGTGAACTTTAGCATTGTGCGTTAAAGCTTTGATGCCAACGAACACCACACATACACACACACACACACACACACACACACACACACCACACACATGCACGCACAACACACATGCACGCACAACACACACACACACACGCACACATACAAAGGAGAGTTTAGCTAACTTAGAAAGACAGATTTATGCATTCGAGGGAAGCTACTTAGAAGACACCTTAGCCTATGGAAATATCATCAGGGGGTGGGACGGCTACCTATCACAAAACAAGTGAGTTGTGTTGATTTTCAATGTTCTCGTATTGACTGTGTTTCTTGTGTGTGCCAAAAGGCAGCAAAGTAGCAAAAATGAAAGGAAGAGGAAGAAATTTTCGGATGCAGAGCGACTGTTCTCTCGCTCTTCTGTCACATCCCATTCGGTGAGTTGTTATTGGAGTTAACATGAGTCTGTATAGTTGGGCATAGCCCTTATGCAAGGGCTGGTTAATTAATACGTATGGGACAATTTGACTGCTGGTAAGTGTGTATAGGGAGGCATTCTGATTGGTTCTCTCAATGGTTGTTTGGATCAGTAGTATTAATATGCTCTGTTTGTTTTTTGATCGTTCATTTCAGTGGGATAGTGTTTCTGTTGGTAATTGCCAGGAGGCTGGTGGAGTTTGATTGGTCAATTCACTAGAGTAACTGCACCAGGATTCTGATTGGTTACTGCAGTACTACAAGCAATGGTTGTTGCAATGGGATTGTTGCCATTGCTAGATGTCTGGGTTCGGATTGGTCACTGCAGTAGTACTCAGGTGTTTGTTGTAACTCAGGGGGGTGGGGTGGGGGTCATTACCCACTGCATGGCACTGGTAGGTGCTTTGTTTGATTGTTCGTTTGGTCATCCAAACCTGCTTAGGTGTGTTATTAATTAAATTGGGGATTGTGTGCCAATAAATAAGGAACCCAAACATTCCTTTGTATTATTGTACTTGGCAGGGACACAACGGAAACACCCACCCACCTAGTTTGTACCTTTAGGAAGAGTCTCTTTTATGTGGCATTTCTTCCCACTCACTGTGTTCTGTTGCCATGGCACCTTCACTGGCTAAATTCTCACTTCTCAAAACACATTTCTATTAGATTAGATCATGTGCATAGTCTGCTCAGAGTCATTTGCACTGGTTTGTTGGCTTTCACAGGCCAACAGTCATGCTTTGGCAACCACACCCCACTTGACTGAAGCAGATGGTGGACTGGAGGAATCTTCCATGAGAGACTCAACTGAAGATCTAAGCGATTCACAATCCCAATGTTCCACTCTGAGCCTCGAAGAGAAACTGCCCAAAAAGGACAAGATTTCTTCAGCCAAGAAGAGAAAGAAGCAGCTAACAATTAAATAGTCTTCTAACCAAGTATGACTTTTAACACATGTTATTTATAGTCTATGCTCATTGCCTGTGGCAATTTTCATGCCATTGGGATGGTTACCTGAAGTGTTTATGGCAACACTTTTGTGTAGTGCCAAATAAACAGAGAACTTGTTTTTGAGCAACTCAAGATCACTTATCAGTTCACATTGAGCACTCTAAAAGGGTTGCCCAAACCTGCTCGTTGCCATGGTACAAAGACAGCACCACAATATACAATAACACTGTATTGTGTGTATACAAGTGTCAATGAAGATGGAAGGGGGGGGGGGGGGGGGGCAATTTGAATGATCAACGTGTCCCTCCTGAACTGCGTGCTATTTGTTCCTTCAGCTTCAGGATGCTGTTTCGCTGGTCAGGTGGCAGCATCCTAATCTGCTCCTCAGTGAGACTCAGTACCTGCATGATTAGTGCTGCCTGTACACAAACAACAAACACCAATTAAATGGTCATCTCAGCTGTGATGTGTGTGTGTGTGGGGGGGGGGGAGGAGCTACAGATCAGACATAATATCAAAGCCAAGCCTGTCAAAGTACATCACCAGAAAAACACTAAAGCAATTCCTAAAATATATAGGTGACTGTATGGAAATGCCCTTTTTGTACTATGGGACTGCAGTATATACATATGTGTAGCTTAACTGTAGCCAGATGGTGTTCCATATGCACAAGGAATGTCAGTATATGCACAGTACCAACTTTGTTCCATGTGCATGCACACACACACACACACACACACACAAGGAAAAACGGAAAACCCAGAAGTAAACACAGTGATATGTGTACCTTTTCTTGATCCTGTGGAGACATGGTGGGTTGGCTGGCTGGACTTTGGGATGGTTGAGGTGGAGTGAAGCCTGGCCTCATGCTTGGTCCCGCTTCTGGGGGACCCCGGGATCCGTAATTCCCAGGCCCGGGCCCAGCCGTGGCGAGAGGAGGTCCTTGGCGATGAGGTGGAACCTGGGGAGCAGAGGAAGTCTAATAACAAGATAGGGAGGGGTGAATATTTTGAGCCATAGGGGTATTTCTTTGCCAATGAGCCATTTTATTTAATGGGAGGTGTGTGCCGAGTGAACCAATAAAAACGTGACATCACAGCTTGCAGTGCGTTGAGATCATTGATAGAGTCTGCCATTATGTTTTATGTGTTATATTCACCGTTGAGCTGGTGTCTTTTTAATGTTGCAAACAGACTGGTACAGTATGCTTCTCAAATGGCCTTTCCAATGCGGTCCTAAGGATATCCTTCGCAACATTCTCCCCTATAGCTGGAGACTGGTAGGCGCTACATTCTCCCTATAGCTGGAGACAGGTAGGCTGTTGCCCATAAGCCCTACAAGAAGGTAACGTGTCTTCGAATTTCACAAGCTTAAACACAACCCTTTATAACCATCCAACTACACATAAAGGACTTAGAGGGCCTTGTGTACAAGCAAAGGCCGCCTCCAGCCGAGGCACTCTGTGACAACGCTACCAAGAACTAGACGTTGTTGACATATTATCCTACCGTAACCCATTCCTACATAGGAAAACAAAAACAGTAAAAACTGAACAACACACTGTGTACCCACTGCAGTGATGTCACATCAAATTAGCTGAATCTGCAAACGCCTTGACGTTTAAATGAAATGACTCAGTGCCTACTGAAATACAATACTAAATGACTAGCATTGCGATCTCCTCAAGATCACAATGCTAAGGACAAATGCCATGGCAGAGTTAATTAGGTCTCCAGGTTTGCACAGTGGACCAGGTGACATGCACATACCAACCGCTTAGACGCTTACATTGCATGTATGATCACACATTCCTGTCACACACGCTCCATGCATTTCTACATGCGCGTACAACACACACACTCCTCATGCACACACACTCCTCACGCACACACATACCTCACACACACATACCTCACACACACACGCACGCACACACACACACACACACGCACACACACACACACACACACACACACACACACACACACACACACACACACACACACACACACACACACACACACACACACACACACGCGCGACTTACCCTCATGGGAGGCTGCTGCTGCTGCTGGGGAGGTGTGTACCTCTCCCGCTCGCGCTGTGGCTGTTCCCTGGCTGGGAACATCGGCTCACGCCCATGAGGAACCGACGGTTCTCGTCCATGAAGGGGACCAGGCGGGGCCTCACGTAGCGGCTGTACGGGGGGTGGGGGAGGTACCCCTCTATGCTGAGGGGGCGGAGGAGGAGGTTCCTGCACCTGGGGTTGCGGCTGCTGCAGTGATGCCCCCCTGGGGACCCTGTGGAGCATGTTCTGGGCTGTCTCCAGGTCGACGATCCTCATGACAACCTGGGCCTGGAGGAGGGCGTAGGCCAGTTGTGGGT
Source organism: Ephydatia muelleri (assembly GCA_013339895.1). Lineage (NCBI taxonomy): Eukaryota > Metazoa > Porifera > Demospongiae > Spongillida > Spongillidae > Ephydatia > Ephydatia muelleri. The sequence goes on from JABACO010000023.1 coordinate 4,482,950, forward strand.
TGTGGAGGAGGAGCTGCTTTGTCTCCTCGGGGTTGTGCTGGATACACCACTTCATCTGCTTCATCAGTTCGAACATCTGCTCTGGGGGTAGGCTGGCCACAGCCTTTGTGATGGCCTCGGGAGCTGCCTCTGGCGGAACCTGGGCCCCGTAAATAGGTGGCTGGTGGTGTTGTGTAAGTGAGAAAAGAAGTTTGGTTCAAAAAAAAAAAAAAAAGTAAAGAAAAAAAAAAGATAGGACCAAAAAAGGACACTATATGAAGGTATTACAAAGGCAGTAGTGGTTGGCTACCTCCATTGGCCCAGGTTGAGTTGAAGCCACACCTCCTCCACCTGCAGTAACATAATGCCACCATAAAAGAAGTTTATTATTATCAGCCTTTACCTCGGAAGTTTTCACCAGGTGCGTTGGTAGCACTGTCAATCCTAAGTGGCCGCCCACTCACTTCCCTTCCTGACAAATTCCTCACCGCACTCATGGCAGTCTCTGCATCCTGGTACTCACAAAACCCAAATCCTCTTGGCTTTCCTGTGGCTGGGTCGTATATGAGCCTGCAAAACGTAGAAATGGTTCGTGTTTTATATATAGTCAGCATGACAAATCCATTAGTTCAACAGAACTACTTCAAACAAATTACCTACTTCAGGTTCACAACGGGTCCAACTTCCGAAAGGACACTCTTTAGCTGGTCTTCTGTTGTTTCAAATGCAATATTCGCCACTGCAGAACAAATAAACATTTAATGGTGGGATAAACACACACAACAAAAAGTTGTAGGGTAAGTACCGAAAATGGATCTCATTGCTTTCTCTTTAGCTGATTCGTCAGACATGCGAGAATATCCTCCCCTCTCCATCCTCTTCACGTGTTAAGCGCCAAGTACCAACTAATATTATTTAATTTAGAGCGCAGCAGTGTGTTGTAATTCTATTTGGTGCGCAGCGATGGAGAAGTAACCGACAAGCACAAGTGCGAGGGAAGGAGTGACCTAATTTCGTTGTCCTGCAGAGAGAAATCAAGCAAACGAAAAAGAAAACACTCTCGGGATGTCAAGTCAGAGAGCACTACTACTTCAGGGGATTCTACAGATTCGGAATCAATAAGTGAAGGTGCTGCTGCTTAACAGAATTTCATGCACATTAACATGAGGATGGGGTATAAAAGAGCAGTTGTGTATCGAATCTTTAGTAATGACTTTCTGAACAACGTTGCCAGGAGTGCTTTTAAATACTTTTGTCGAATTATAAAGATCGGTTTGTTTGTTCTAGAAAAGATTTATGTTGAATATAGTATAGGTGAGATTTTGGTCAGTTGTCAAATATCATTTGCAAACAGGTTAATAAGAGCCATTACTTCTGTTGGAATTCATAAACCTAACATTTGTATTTACGTATCGCTTGACTACCATGCCAACAGCTACACTGTAGCTAACAGCTTTGAACCCGCCAAGCATGTGGGTATATGTCACACTCCATGAATCTCTTCACACGCATGACACCACTTTGCACCCCACTTGGAGCCATGCTGACATCAGCATGGCTCCATTCCTGTTTTCATTCCTCTGTTGTGTGATTATCAAAGGTTGTGGAATGTTTTTTTGTTTTGTTTTTTTGACTATGTTTGTCACTTGCATTGGAATCTCCCTCGCTTCCTAGACTCTGACAAAAAAAGACCAAAGAAGAGGTCACATGGCCACAAGAGGAAAGAGAAAGAAAAGTCAAAGAAACACAAGAGTAAGGAACGTGGCAAGAAGAGACCAAAGAAGAAAGGTTGGTCTAATTTTGCACTTCATGGTGTGCTTAATTTGTTCTTCTGCCTTCCCTTCCCCTTTGCCCCGCCGGATCCATCCAAATATTTTTATTCTATCCAAAGAGCGGATTTCGACTGAAGACTATTTCGTTAAAAGTGTTGAATTTAGAACATGGTTGGCAGAGGATGTAAGTGCTGTAGTGTATGTGTGGAGTTCTGCCTGTAGTGCTGTGGTGTATGTATGGAGCTCTGCCTGTAGTGTTGTGGTGCATGTATGGAGCTCTGCCCTGAAAGCCTGTAGTGCTGTGGTGCATGTGTGGAGCTCTGCCCTGAAAGCCTGTAGTGCTGTGGTGTATGTGTGGAGCTCTGCCCTGAAAGCCTGTAGTGCTGTGGTGCATGTATGGAGCTCTGCCTGTAGTGTGTGGTGTATGTATGGAGCTCTGCCCTGAAAGCCTGTAGTGCTGTAGTGTATGTGTGGAGCTCTGCCTGTAGTGTGTGGTGTATGTATGGAGCTCTGCCCTGAAAGCCTGTAGTGCTGTGGTGTATGTGTGGAGCTCTGCCCTGAAAGCCTGTAGTGCTGTGGTGTATGTGTGGAGCTCTGCCCTGAAAGCCTGTAGTGCTGTGGTGTATGTGTGGAGCTCTGCCCTGAAAGCCTGTAGTGCTGTGGTGCATGTGTGGAGCTCTGCCTGCCCTAAAAGCCTGTAGTGCTGTGGTGCTTGTATGGAGATCTGTCTGCCCTAAAAGCCTGTGCCATTCGTCCTCTCTCCCAGTCCGGTACTTTCTTCAACAACCTGAGCTCAGAGGAGTCCAGGAAGTTGTTCAAGACGTTTGTGCAGAAGTGGAATGATGGCCTGCTAGACAAGGTGTGGTGTGTGTGTGTGTGTGGGGGGGGGGAGGCTACTGCAGTTTGCTACGTCACACCCATTTATACTGTCCAGTGCATTGTGTGTGTGTTTGTGTGTTCGTGTGTGTGTGTGTGTGTGTGTGTGTGTCTGTGTGTATGTGTGTATGTGTGTATGTGTGTGTGCATTAGACTCATTCCATCCACTGGTGTAGAACACTAATTAAAAATTAACACCATTGCCACAAGTACACTGGAATTGAGTGACTACACCTATGGTCTTATCACCACATCCCTAGATGCATCCACATCAGGCCTATCTGCAAGTCTCAGTGGAATTAGGGCTCTTGTGATAAACAAGAGGCTAAACCTATTCCCTGCCCACTACCACCACCAGTAAAAATGGGACCCCTTATTTAGTTAGGCGCTGTCACACCACCCCCACACACACACACACACATACACATGTACACATAAATACACACACATATGCAACATAAACACACGCAAACAGAGATGCAGTGTACATGGCTTGACAGGGGTTTGTTTCCCCACAGAAATTTTATCAGGAGGGGATGCTGAGTACAACATTGAAACATTCAGGACAGACTACCCATAAGTGGAATGTATGTGAGCTAACCTCCATATTGTCAACTGAACCCTTTTCACCCTTAAATCCAGTTTGCAGCAAATCTAGATAAAGGCCAGATGAGTACTGTGCGCAACAATGTATCGTCCTGGACCTCCACCTTGGAGAAGGGGAGTGAGGAGGAACAGCAGCAGCAGCAGCAGCAGCAGCAGCAGCAGCACACCACTGTTCCTGTGGAGAGAGCCCCCCTCATTGGGCCAGTCAGAGGCCCTCCTGAAAGGCCAATTGGACCACCTGGGCCCACACATGTAGGCTGATACAACGTGTGATTGATTTGAGCTTAGTCGGAGATCCATGTGTACAGTTCTAGGTCTTTTCATTTGTGACAGTTCAGGCATGGTGGCAACCCTCTAACACTCCGCTCACCTCTTTATCCCCCTCCCTCACTCCTCCCCAGACATACCGACCAGACATCGGACCTGAAGAGGAAGAAGTAGAAATGGAGTCGGAAGGTCTGCGTAAGAAGAGAAAGGACTTGAGAAAGCACCAGGAAATGGTACGTTTGCCTGTAAAATAGAAATTCCCTCCTCATGTTGAGCTTTAGAATTTCAAAGTGCATTAGTGTATTTATAAATGCACTTTGGCAAATCCTTCAGGTCCTCGATGAATTGTTGCCCAAGGCGACCGGGCGGGAAGCCATGATTGAAAAGAAGAGGGTTCGCGCTGAGAAGAAGAGAGACAGGGAGCTAAGTCCTGAAATCAAGGAGTCTGTCTTAATGGGCGGAGGGTGAGGTGTTCTGGAAGGCCTCGCAGAATGGTGCATATCTAGTTATAGTGCTTGTGTTTTTGTTTTGCTTTTTTCCTCCCTACGTGCAGAGGAGAAATTCAGCGGAGAATACAGGTTCGCCAGGAAGCAAGGTAAAGCATTAGGGGGACATGTGGGAAGTCAAAGCTTGCACCATTTCACAGATGCAAATCTACATATTGGCAAATTACAGTAGGAATGTAGCACTTAAGCCTGTAAATTCAATTCTAGATTATGTATGTTCCTGTAAAAAAATTGATTTTAAAGAACCTTCCTGTCTGCAGACTTTAAAGATATTAATTATGCTATTTCATAGAATTTGTATTCCTTCCTGTCTTCTAAAGATGTACTAATCTTGTGTTTTGCGTTACCATCCACTTTGCAAATGCCAAAACACAGAGAAAAGAAAGCAAGTGTCGCAGTGCAAAAGATTTCAGACTATCAAGCCAAAGAGAAGGCTCGTATGGAGGTCTGGTGTGGTCGGTACCTCTGCATACTACTTATTTGAACTGTACACTACAGGCACTTTTGGAAATGGCCAGAGCAAACAAGAAGGATGGCGCTATGTGGTAGTAGCATCCAGCTGTGGACGCACACACATCTGCGCACACTAATTCATTGCACAGTGCATGTCCCCCTTTTATAATTGTGACAGAGGTGCAATCTATATTCTCTTGCACACATATAGTTCTGGGATACAAACTCTTTTACAGAAAATAGTGTTTTGAAAGATGGGGTATTCTTGTAAAAGTGGATTGCTTTCTTCTGAACAGGAGTGTGCGAGGCATTCAGTATTATGTAATGCAGCTTAAGGAACAATTTTAAGCTTTAAAACATTTATAGCTAGATGTGTCTATTCATTCCATTCACAAGTACAAGCTGCAAATTATTCCAATTAACATGGTTGAGAAAAGATTCATTTCATATATAACCTGCTGCACATACATACTACACATGTACCAAAGCTAAAAAAATGAACAGTGAAACTTGCTTTTCCTTGTTCACTGCAAACCTACTTAACAGAAAACAAACACACAAAAAACAACAACAATTTTATGTTACAAATTTCTTCAAGAGGAAATTATACATCACTTTTGCTTTCAACATAGTTGCCGGGAAACAAACCATGCGCTCCAGGTTCCGTAACACCCTCATACCACCCGTCATCGTTCTTCTTCGTCACATAGATGATAGCTCCAGGTGCAAATGACAGCTCATCATCCTTGTCCTTCGTATATTCGAAAATAGCTTCCACTGCAAAGAGGAACAGTATGGTCACTGATGCTCTACCTCTCCCTCCCTCATGCCTAAACATTAGATCTACCCTCGATCACATCCACATCAGAACTACCCTCCACATCTCCCTCACACCCACAATCAGACTCCCTCACCCACATCAGACCTACCCTCCATCTCTTCCTCCTCACACCCACACATCAGACCTATCTTCCCATCTCCCCTCACACATCAGTCCTCTCCAACCAACCTATATCGATGTACTTCGCTGGTACCCAAGATGGTTCCTTGGGGGGTAGCAGTGGGTGGAGGGGGTGCGGCTGCTGGAGGTGGTGGGGGTGGGGGTGGGAGTTCCTCCGAAGGTGTCTTGCCCACTGCCTTGTTGCTCTTCAACTTGACATTTCGGATGGCACTGATATCAAACCCTCCTCCTGAAGAAGTAGATGCTGCTACAGGAGCTTTCTTTGGTTCTGCTGGTGGAGGAGGCTTCTCCACTGGCTTTGGTTTACCTGAGAGGGGGAGAAAGAAGGAAAGAGAGGGGGAAGAGGGAAGGAAGACGGAAAGAGGGAAGGAAGAGAGAAGAGGGAAGGAAGAGGGGAAGGAGGAAGGGAATGAACAATAGAAGAGATGTGAGGGACCCATCTTACACATCGAAAAAGCTAACTTACTTGCAAAACCAACTGGAGGTGGTGGCGGTGGTGGTGGTGGAGCTCCGCCCATTCCTGGGATGCAACAAAGTAGAATACTTTCAAATCAGGGGGGAGAGGGAGAGAGCGGGGAAACACAGAACAGAGAGCCTCTCACCTGCTGGCGGAGGAGGTGGTCCACCATAGGGAGGAGGTGGTCCACCATAGGGAGGAGGAGGGCCAACCGGAGGTGGTGGCACGCTTGGGGGTGGGGGAGGAGGTGCTATTGCTGCTGGAGATGGGGGAGGTGGGGGCATGGCACCTGGATCAGCGGCACTGGCTCGCACTGTCCCTGACTTCTTGGCCATGACCGGTGGCGACTCCTTCCTTGACTCACCCCTGCTCAAAGTACTCACAGTGCCAACCTTATTGAGCGAGTTGTTTGATTGTGATGGTGTGAGTGGAGAGGGCTGAGGTGGAGGTGCAGCAGCAGCCGCGGGAGGGGGAGGTGCCTTGTCCTCTGTCTTCTGTCTGGTGAGTGTGGAGCCACCAGTGAGACCTGTCTTCTTGAGGGCAACCCTGGAGATGTCCAGTCCGAAGGGACCAGGTGCTGATGATGGTGCAGGTGTGGGGGTCTTTTTGACCGGTTCCTGGGGGGCGGCGGCTTGTGGGGGCTTCTTCACACCACCCATGGGGGGAGGAGGTGGAGGTGGAGGTGGTGCTCCACCTTATATTGGAGATGTCGGTACATGTAGATAAATCTCAACCCTACACACACATACACCCACACAAGCTCACCCACGTACACACCCACGTAAGCACACCCACGTAAACACACCCACACATACCCATACACCGTATACACACACACAAGCACACCCACACAAGTACACCCACACAAGTACACCCACACAAGTACACCCACACAAGCACACCCACACAAGCACATCCACACATAACCATACACCGTATACACACCTACTCCCTCTCCTCAGCTCACCTGCTCCTCCTGGTGGGGGTGGAGGTGGTGGCCCATTGCTTGGGGGAGGAGGAGGAGGTGGGGCAGCAGACATTACTGGAGGGGGTGGAGGAGGAGGGGGAACTCCAACTGCTGGAGGGGGAGGAGGAGGAGGCACACCCATCGGAAGAGCTGCAGCTCGTGGAGCAACAGCAGCAGGGGGAGGAGGAGGAGGAGGCACACCCATCGGAAGAGCTGCGGCTCGTGGAGCAGCAGCAGCAGGGGGAGGAGGAGGTGGAGGTGGGCCACCTGGAGGGAGGGGAGATCACACAGCAACTGATTGGAAGATGTAACAATCACATCCCCAAACATCACTACGTGTTTGTAGCACTATACACTACCACCATGTACAGCACCACTAGTACACTACCACCATGTACAGCACCACTAGTACACTACCACCACCACTAGTGCACTACCACCATGTACAGCACCACTAGTACACTACCACCACCACTAGTGCACTACCACCATGTACAGCACCACTAGTACACTACCACCATGTACAGCACCACTAGTACACTACCACCATGTACAGCACCACTAGTACACTACCACCATGTACAGCACCACTAGTACACTACCACAATGTACAGCACCACTAGTACACTACCACCATTTACACTGACCACCCTCACTAACCAGAGCATAAAGACATCTACACCACACACTGCACTAAAGTTATGTTGCTTGGCTTGTGTATACCACTAGCAATGGTTTTGTCATCTGATTAAAGCACACCATGTCTGGGAATGTGGCTGCCATAAGCCTTATACACAACAAACGATGATGACCGCTTCCTAAGCATGCAGCTTTCATCAATCTACTCAGCCCTGCACCGGCAATCCCATGATGCACACACCTACACTGCTCCCATGCCAAACTCCACCCACTTGCTGCTCACACACCAAGCCCCACCCATTCACTGCTCCCATGCCAAACTCCTCCCACTTGCTGCTCACACACCAAGCCCCACCCATTCACTGCTCCCATGCCAAACTCCTCCCACTTGCTGCTCACACACCAAGCCCCACCCATTCACTGCTCCCATGCCAAACTCCTCCCACTTGCTGCTCACACACCAAGCCCCACCCATTCACTGCTCCCATGCCAAACTCCTCCCACTTGCTGCTCACACACCAAGCCCCACCCATTCACTGCTCCCATGCCAAACTCCTCCCACTTGCTGCTCACACACCAAGCCCCACCCATTCACTGCTCCCATGCCAAACTCCTCCCACTTGCTGCTCACACACCAAGCCCCACCCATTCACTGCTCCCTTGTCAAACCACCCACCCATTTTCAAGCAAAGGGTCACCTCTACAGTACACCTACTCCCATACCTCCACTAAATAACCTCCACAATACATAGGGCCTTGGATAAAAGCCACACACAGGGATGACAAATCATCTTCCACCATAGATCCTCCATGGGGGGGAGGGGGGGTGTTTACAACTTTTTATCAACATTGTTATAGGATGTATGCAACAAACGTGCATGTTACAGTCCTGTGCCAATGCCGTTCGTTGCTTACATCCTGTAACAATGTTGTATACTTTTGGCTGTGTAGTTCACAGACAATGATGTAATTTTGTTTAGTTACAATTATTATCCTAATGCAACACATACCTGTTGAAGAGCGTCCAATGGTGGGCGGGGCTGGGGGAGGCGGGGCACCTAGGAACAAATGGACAATAACATTGCATCCATACAACACACACACACACACACACACACACACACACACACACACACACACACACACACCGCCATCACCACACCTGATGGAGGAGGAGGGGGAGGAGGAGGTACAGACTCCTGCCTGGAAGTTGGAAGTTTGATTGGAGGCATTGCTGGGGTAGAACCCTTTGTCTGGGAAGAGGGAGGGGGAGGAGGAGGGGGCATGGATGCCGCTGGAAACATCGGAGGTGCGGGGGGAGCGGGTGGGGCCGCTGTTTGAGAACAAAGGAACATAAACACAGGGGGCACAAATGCATTGGTTTGGCTGCCCATACATGGAGGTGGGGGTGGAGGAGGAGGGGCTGCAGAGGTAACTGACGAATAAGAAGGTAGAGGGGGAGGAGGTGCAGAACCCCCCATGGTTGAAAATGAAGGCACAGTAGGAGGTACAGGGGCCATGGGGGCCACAGGGGGCATCGGAGCCGTTGGGGGGGCAGGGGCCACAGGAGGAGTAGGAACGTAAGGCGCTGTGGGCGGAGCAGTGGGTGCCGTGGGCGTGGGAGGGACCTTCATATCTGAAGTCCCCATACCAACCTGAGAGAACAAAATGGGCAACACATCTGTGAATCCCTCAACAAAACCACTCCTTTTCCAAAAACTTGCACAATGCATGTACTTCCGTTATTAAATCTTTCCCATGTGGGGAGAAAGTGTAGTGATGTTCGAGTTCCTGCCTTCCCTCCCCACAAACCAGATGCATTCGTGGACTATTTACAGCAGCAAGGTAAAAATGTATTACTCTGCAAATGTATTCACACTTGGCGGGTTGCAAGGTTGAGGCAAAACTGGAATTTGAAGTCAACACCTTAGTGGCCCATTCAAATATAATTCCATTAAGTGCCCATGATCGAAGCCCTTACTACTTCCATTAAGTATGCCCATGATCGAAGCCCTTACTAATTCCATTAAATGCCCATGATCGGAGCCCTTACTACTTCCATTAAATGCCCATGATCGGAGCCCTTACTACTTCCATTAAGTATGCCCATGATCGGAGCCCTTACTACTTCCATTAAATGCCCATGATCGGAGCCCTTACTACTTCCATTAAATGCCCATGATCGGGCCCTTACTACTGTCATATTGCATACTTGCTGGCGTAAAACACTTACACTGCTGTACGAGTCTGAGGGCGTTCGAGGGTGCTCAGAAGATCTGACAACGCCATGACCAATCTGATCCAGGCAGTTGAAATCGATTCGCGTCTTCACAAACTTCTGTGCCTTTTCTTTCTGCGCAGGAGCAATGATCTTCTGTGTGCGCGTGATACTCTTGCTGCTGGCCAGCTGTCCTATCTCGCGCCTAGCAACCTTCTCCTGGTGGATGTCCACAGTCTGCAGAACACGGGAAGGGGCAGAGTTTTGTGTGGAGGAGGGTTTTAGACAAAGGATGAGAGAATTTTGACAGGGAGGGGGGGGTTTACAAAGGAGAGGGGAGATTACATGAAGGTTGGAGGATGGGAGGGAAGAAGGAAGGTAGGGGAGGAAGAAGAGAGGGCAGGAGGAAGGGACAAGAGGAAGGGAGGGGAGGTGAAAGGGAGGAGGGAGGAGGCAAGAATGAGAAGGAACAGGTGAGGGAGAAGGGCCATGTCACAATGAAGGGTGTGACAGATGGTACAAGGCGAACCAACTTGCTTACCACATCACATAACATAACGCACACAAAGCTCTACAAAAAGTAACCAATTCACACATGCCGCACAAAATTGCAAGTGTGAACGCCACACAGCTGACAATGTGGGTACTTCTCAAGCGGCCGAAACCGTCGCGCTATCAAAACATCGCGTTGTTTACGTACAGCCAAACTGCGCTCAGGTACTATTTACAAACCGGTGGTGGAACGCGCATGTCGAGTAGAGCAGACCGCACTATTATTGACTGTGTGCGTGCCACCGGGTGCCTATCGTGTCTGTCCTGGAATTCAGTTCTATTGAGGAGTATGTACCTGTGATATACGGTGGATATTTGATTCCATCTGTCCCAGATACTGCATCTGTTTGTCCAACAGTTCCAACATGCCATTCGCCAGGACCTGGACTTGATAGGCCACGCTGGAAAGTGACTGGGCCGCATAATTCTTTGTTTCTTCCAAGGTGGCTTTGGATTGGTCCGTATTTATGTACTTCTGCTCGCAGTAGGTGGCTAATTGATCCAAGTTTTTGTGGCTGTCAGTCAATGACTGCCGTGCCTGTGGTATTCGGTTCTGCAACAGGTCCACCAATGCTTTGTCATCCGCCATGTCTATGGCATTTGACGCATGCGTGCAAACGGTTGTTTATTTGGCCACACCCATTTCTTGACTATTAATCTCGTCCCCAGCCCCGCTACGTCGCATAATCGGGGACGGGACGACCAATAACTCTGTCTAACATAATGAGGCAATGCAATACCATGCCCCATCTACAGAAATAATGCCGTATCCCTCATGTACAAAAACGACTGCGTGGGAATGATAGCACAGTTACGGCCGAGTCGGTCCGATCTTTCGCCGCAGCTTTCCTTGTATGCAATGTACTATATGTTAAAGCTGCCTGCTTTGGTTAGATAATCCCCCTGCTTTGGTTTACCCTAAGGCAGTTAGGTCATTGGATAAATGTTTCCACCAGGCGTTTATACAGCGTTAGTATGAAGAGCAGCCCTGATCAGGTTGAGAAGGGGATTTAGACCGCCACATAAATAAGATAGTAAAGCGGTACTTTTATACGAAATCACATAGTGTGTTCGTCGGCATGATGACAGTTCGTTATCTTCTTGCAACTGGGGTGCAGTTTAATTAGTTTCATCGAAAGCTAACTTTTTTTTATTTTTTTGCCATCACTAATAACTAATCTGCTGGGCCATTTGAATGCGATTGTACTCAGTGTAGCATATATTTGTTCTCGACTATTGTACGTCTCAGTTACTATAATATGAGACTTTTACACTGCAACTTTGGCTCTTTTTAATCGTATGAGAAGATTCGAGCCAATTTCTACTCGTATATTGTTTTGGTAATTAGTACGTTTTAGCTTCAGTGCTCCACAACATGCTAAGATACTGGAGATATAATTTTACCTCTAATGGATATTAAATTAGAGTGTAATAACTAAAACGACATGTAACTCCTGATTCCTTCATCTCTTAAAAGCTTTAAGATTAGCCGGTTTTGGGAATTGATGTTTATTTGCTGTTTCAGTCCAATTATCATTCTGTCGCAAGTCACAACTTAAAAAAGAGAAGTTTGAAAGCATATTTGCTTAGAGTCTTCTGCATTAATTTTATCATGAAATCAAGCTTTTGCAAACTCGCTTAGAAATTGAGACTGACAATAAGTCACTCCGATCCCCACCTATACACTTCCCATTAGTAGGGCACAATTGCTAATCAGTTTAAAAATTGCTGATTGCAAGAATTTGTACCTACATGATAAAGCACATTATCAGACAACTGCCAACATATACAGAATGCCACGACCTATAGATGTAAACGTTTTCTCCCTGTAATCTTTTCACACTCCATTGGTAGTGCAGCAAAGTTTCGTTGTGCTAAGTGTGCACAAAAATTTCTCCCATCTTTACCTTTCATACATGTAGAATGTTAAAGGAGGTCTGCTGTGTGGGTTTCCCACACACAGCTGATATATATGTATATTGAATCACCAAATCAGTCACCAAACTAGTACAGAAATTAAGCAATGTCGATCCTTTTCTGGCGATGCAGAGCACAGATAGACAACAATGGTGCTGGCTATGATTAGTGAAAGCATACCACCACTCTATGCTTACCGCACACTTTCCAGAAGCATGAAAGTATGCTTCCATTAGTAGAAATACCGACCATTATTTTCACTAATTGCATCAGACGGAGCGCTCTTTTTGGTCATACGAATAATCACCATTTCCACATGTACCCCCCAGTGGCTTACTTTATACAAACATTTTTAGTTGTCCCTACTAAGTTTAATCAAGGATAAGTACACATGATGAAGTTAATAAGGGTTACCAACAGGCTTACACAGTGTGTATTCTGAAACACACCAGTTCCTAAGGACAAGTTTTTTTTTCAAAGTGCTACTCAGATCAATTTAAAGAAAATATGTGTACACTGTACTTGCATCTCTGAGATGGTGCTCTGTAAGTGTCTGCAATATGTTTATAATGTCCACTGTACATGTCTCAGCTGATACTACAGTTGGAAGATTATGATTATCAAACTCATCTTATTGATGACTTCATACAGTCCAAGGGTTTTGAACAATAAGCTGCAACTTCACCCCCAGGAACTACTGTGTACTCAAGGATTATTCAATTCTTAATGAAATGGATCTCTTTAATTCTGTTTCAGCATTGTCACCGGAGTTAGAAGAATAAAGATTCTGCCCATTGAAATTCTGAACTCACAAAATCATGTTGGTCCTGAATGTTAAGGAGATAATGGGGTCATTAAAAAAAACTAGAGTGTGGGGTACTGAGCCATTACAAGATGAAGTGCTCATTACAAAAAAAAAAAAAAAACAGACTGTAGTATGGAACACAGATTGATAGCTACAGTATCCATCCATTCCATACGGCATTGGTGGATATGATTGACTGAAGCCTGCTTGCCCATTTGTTCTTCAGGGAGTACCCAGCCACACTGAAATGGTTCCCGTTTGTTCTAAAGCAACAGTGTACAACATTGATATACTGTATAATCCTCTTTTTGAAACTTATTAAATTCCTTCGAATTGAATGTAAATCATCCCAAAAAAAAAGTATAGAAATGTCTCCCAGTACACCTTACCTTTCCCAAATGACCTCTCTCCCAGGTAAATACGTCTGCCAAATGTTTTAACGCCATAGAGAGGTTCAAGCAATCAGCTTTTATCCTTCGTGCTCTTACCTCATATCTTGTAAAACAAATACTACCGTGTGATGATGGATGTCAGGAATTTGCTTGCCTTCCATCATAAGAAATGCCACAAGTAGTTTTTAACAGACATGTGAAGAATTCTGCCCATCAGTTTCATGCACGGGCAGAGTTGAGGCACACACCAGTTATACTAATGAATTATACTAAGGTTTAGTGCTTTGAATGGAGCCAACATGGAGCTGTAGTGGGACCAAAAGCTTCCAATCACTGTGACAGTTCATAAGAGCAGTGCTTCACGCTACTTGGCTCCAACTTTGTAGGGATGAGCAATGTACCATTGGTAGGAGTACATGAGCCATTTCACAGTACAGAAAATGGTACATGTTTCCAAACAAATCTTTCCTCGGCTCTGTTACATGTTTTAATAATACGAGACTCGCCGTTGAATATCAGTGACTGCTCTGCAATACCTGGCTTGCAATGCCCGTAAGTGTCTGAGATATGTTTATAATGTGCACTGGGTCTCTGCTGATATTGCCGGCAGATGGATTATTATCAAACTCTTCTTATTCCCTTTACAAGACAGCGATTCACCAACAATTAAACACTGCCTGTAATTAATTGCCTGGCTGTAGTCTGGATGATGACTTCATATAGGCCAAGGGATTGAAGACTACGCTGCAACTTCACCACCAGAGGAACTATTGAACTTTCTTGTGTACTCAAGGATTATTCAATCCTTAATGAAATGGATCTCTTAAACAGATTACAACATGCACTCCTATTTCAAGTACCATCTAGCTACTGTACCTAACCAATCCACTATGAAACACACTGTTGTTGAAATCCAAGTCGAGATATAGCGCATTGTTTTTCTGTTGTGCAGCACATCCGTTATATTTGCCATGGTGGTAATCTCAGCAGTGATGAAAGGTATTGTGTATGCCAGCTTATAGAATATGTATTTCATGTTCTTTCATTATCCATAGGTGTGGTGATGATTTGAAGATGACTTTTTTGACACCAGTAATGTAGCATATCATGTGTGGCATTCCAATGGCAGATCTGCAAGGAGCGCGAGCTATTTATCAACCAGGAGCACCCAGAAAGGTATATACAGTGTCATTTATTGAGTTGCAATTTTATGTCTTGGTTTCTCATACAGAAAGGACATAAGATCTATCTTAAAGACCTGCCACTGACACTAGCTGGAAAGCAGAAGAATACCTTGGAGGAGCTTCAAAGTACATCTCAGAACTACAATGTTCAGCTTGGGGAGCATGCCCGCACTGATGAAGTACAGGAGTATCGTGCGTTAATTTGCTCTGAATGCTCTCTTGTTTATTGTGGTGATAACATAGAATTTATGACATCACATGATCAGGTATAGTCTCTTTTATTGAGAAATGGAAGTTTATGTGTTATTTTCATTTAGTTTATGTATGGAATTCTGCTGGCAACATTCACTACCCATAATGCTGTATGGTGCATCGTTCAGGGCTTTCTACCTCTTGTATCTCTAGATGAACAGCCCATTTTGAATCCTCACGACTGTTCTTTACTGGAATTAAGCAACACCATTTTCTGCACTCCAAGCTGCAACATTAGGAGTCCTGCACCTCTGGTGCATGAGTGCACAAGTTCCTGTATCTTTCGAGAGACTATGCAAGCTCGAACTGTTGAGAGAGAACATTTTGTGTAGCAAATTGGTTTTTCAACATCAACATGACTGATCTAACCCTACTTATTGTTTCAATGTGAACATATAAGTTACATATCACCTGTATATGGAAAGTGGTTTGTGGTACAGAATTGTTATCATGTATGCTACAGAAATGACAAAGATTTATGGTACAGATTGTAGCTACATTCTGGGTCATACGATTTGTCTACATAGTATGTACCAAGGCGTGTCAACATATTTGGCCCAAAATGACAACATATACGTCTTACAAGTATGTACCAGAAATTAGAAGTTGGCTGTGTACCATATTACACATAATTATATGTTCGGAAGTCGAAGAATGGCGAACGTGGAAAGTCCCATTCCAACTTTGCATCTCTCTCTCCCCAGTGTTTATGAGATGTGCGAGTCATTGTTTGCATTGAGCACTAGCTGCGTAATACACTGACCTCCGTTTTTGCACAGTTTATGCACCGAACGAAAATACTGAAAAAACCGATTTCCGAACGACGTTGTAGTAGTCCGGCGTACCATTTGGGTATGTACGTAAATAGCCAAAGAACCATAAGTACTCCCAAGCTACATGTGAGACATACCTAGTACATACCATCAGCTCAGCTAAGTAGCTGCAGCAATCCCTCGCTGTCACCCTTACTCACCCTCTTATTTGTATCTTGGAACGAGGCAAGTAGTGCCTCAGATGCACGAGTTGGACTGGCTTTCGAAGAACTGGGGCTGTCATAATTTGCTAATGTTTGAAAGCCCTTGTCTACTCAGTACCATGACAACATGACAAGGCCACAAGGCCTCAGATTGATCTTGTGGTCCGGTGATCTTGTGGTCCGGTGATTATAACATTCATCGACACTGTTGTCTAATTGTAAGTTTCAGGGTGCAAGAGCTGCTGAAGCTAATAGTTAATTGTCGTTCAAGTAAGTTTAAGTTTCAACATGCATATTGTGGAATGTGCTATACTGAGAAAACATGCACGTTTCTTTTTAAATGCTAAGTGGCGCTGCAGTGCCCACAATGTACAAAAGGCTATACTTCGAGCGGAAGGTTTCAACCCAGGATACTGGTGTCATGTGGGCACACGTTCTGCCTCGAGTGCACGCAACGTTTCGAACCAACAAGCAACGCGTGCTGTCCGCAGTGCCGCACTCCAATTAAAGAGCCACACGCGCCCAACATCAGCATCATTCAATATGTAGACGTCCAGAGAGCCGACCTGCCAAGGCATGCACCTCATAAGCCCAGCAACCCCGCGGTCGTTTTATGCCAGCAATGCAACGAGGAACCTGTAGCTGTCATCTGTTTCCAGTGTTCTCCGCCCTCTGGGGCCAAATTTTGCCGCACGTGCTCCAAGGCTAAACACAACAGGGATTCCCACTCGGAGCACAAACCAAAACCCATATCGCAAACCTTCCTTCCAACATCCGTCCCCAACTGTCCAGTGCACCCAAGCGAACCTAGCGTGCTGTTCTCTCTAAAGTGCAAGTCGTATGCTTGCGATGTCTGCAGCAAAAAGGCGGGATTCGACATCAGCAGCTACCTGACCATTGAGAGTGCCATGGATGCAGTCAATGCACAACTTCCTGTGCTTGTCCAACAGATGAGGGACCAGGTGAAGGCTATTGGGCGCATGCAGACACAACTAGATGAAGCTGTACGGATGCTGGAATCGGAGAAGAGCCAGACAATTGACGAACTGACAGCGACCTTTGCAAAGTTTGAGCAAGCCCTTCGAAGGAGACAGGATCTTGTGATGCAAAATGTGGAGCATGAGGTATGTTATAAAACTATACAATACTGTCAATTGGGCATGTCAAATACCATTGTTTTGTTTTTACCTCTTTTTCTGAAAGGCCATGGCTAGAAGAAAGCTCTTAGAAAGTCAGCGAGAGAGGGTTGAGGTTGCACGGGGAGGTCTGGAGGTATCCATTTACCAGGCCAGTGTGCAGGACTGCAGCCAGCTACAGCAAGCAGCGGCTCTCATTGATAAGATGGAAGGGCAGCTTGTTCAGAAGGACCTGTCGCTGTTAAAGGGACCCGTAGTGACTGGGAATGTCCCTTGCTATGTTGATCCTCAGTTCTCAGAAAAGATTGAAGCACTTGGCATTGTAGGTGGAGCAGATATACCTAAGGCCTTCACCTGTTGCCATGACAAAGGTCTGCTTCTGTTGAAGTGGCAGCCACCTGAATCTTCTGGGGGTGGTATCAAGCAGTACCAGATTGAGTATGAATCGGTTGAGCAACCATTGGATCTCCATACCATAAAGGATGGACCAGCTGTCATGTCAGTGGAGGTAGAAGCTGATGCAACGCAGAAACGTCTGGACGGTACCATTCCAGGAGTGAAGTATTCCTTCCGAATTCGTTCAAAAAATACCGCAGGGTGGGGCTGCTGGAGCTCCCCAATAGAGACCGTGTTCCAGAATCTCCCCCTCGAGATTGGATACACAGGGGAGATCGTAAAGCTGGTGATCCCAAAAGACGGAAGCTACCTCATAGTTGCCAAGGGTGCGAGCGCTGAGAAGGGTGAGAAGAGGTGTCTTGGTGGAAGAGGTGCCATCATATCTGCCAAATTCCCCCTGAAGAGAGGAGATGTATTGGAGATCCTCTGTGGCGGGATGTCCACAAGGGTTGGACCCAGCTCTGGTGGAGCTGGCGGGACCTTTGTGGCAGTTGGAGGGCGTGTGAACCTCCTTGTGGCAGCCGGAGGTGGGGGAGGGACCCGCGGAGACGACCAAGATGACCACGATGGGCGTGATGGGAATGTAGAGGAGGAGGGCCTGGCTGGGGTTGGACGTGAGTGGGCACCCGGGGGGGTTGGAGGAGGCTGTGGTAATGATGCTATCTTCACTGGGCCTTCTTGGGGACATGGTGGAGCAGGGTTCAACCAGGCATCAACAACTGCCCAGTCGTTTATTTACGGAGGAGCTGGAGAGTTGGGTGGAGGTTTTGGGGGAGGGGGAGCAGTTGGAACGTATGGAGGGGGAGGGGGAGGTGGGTACTCGGGTGGTGGAGGAGGTCGTGGTGGTGGAGGTGGTGGGAGTTTTGTGAGGGGGGATGGCGCAGATGTGAAAAAATGGGTGGGTAATGTGGGGCATGGATCTGTGAAGCTGGACTATTGTTAGACATTTGAGTTCCCATTCCACCCACCTTGGTATGATTGACTGTAGTCACTTCGTAATACAGGTTCATTTGAACACAATGTTATAACATTGATATTTGTAATTGTGTATGAATTCATAAAGTTACATGTAGTGCAAATGTTTCATTGAATGGAAATGTTAGGATAGGATGCAGGATACAAGGTTAATCGCGAGACAGTGTTGGGGAGAAAGTATGATGCAAGGTGTCTGCAGGCTGCCTTGTGAGTGAAGAACTCCGGCGTCAACCACATTCAGAGCTTCTGTTGGACCTGTCAGAACATTTCTTCCACAGCAACCATGCCACCAGGCCTGCCCCCCAGGGAACAACACACATCAGAAGTAGAGAAATCATGGCGGTGACCAAGAGCACGCTGTACATTGCACATGCAGTCGCAGACGAACTTGGTCAAGTCCACCTTGCTGAACAGGTCAGGTGACCCAGGGATGAGCTTGGAAGCACGCAGCTTGGGGTGGGAGAGGAGGAGAGAGAGGGCCGGCCCCATTGGTGGACAACTGTCGAGGGAGAGCACGTCAATGAAGCGATCCCCGAACATTCTGCGTATGTGCTCCAAGTTGTTCAATGGGTAGGTGACAGGTATGTACTCGGAAGCAATGTTCCCTCCCCCTGTGAGTTTGGCAAGTGTGACATCAGCCTGGGGGGAGCAGGCCACCTCTGTCCAGTGGGAGTTCTATGTTTTGATAGCATAAACAAGTCCAGCAGTACCTTTTCGACAATCAAATTGTTGAGAAGCGAGTTGTCCGCTACATACTACCTTGCCCTCCTGCCTCCTGGAACCTGTGCAATTGTGTGTGGCCACTAAAAGATGCTGCAGTCATGGTCATAGTTAGCAGTTATGACGCAACAATGGAATATAGGATGGGTGTCCTGGTTGCCATCTAATGAGCAGCAGAAAGGGATAGACCAATTGTTTGCTGAAATGAAAAATGTGAGTGGCTCAGAAGTGGTTGTGTTTTAATTACACAAGTAGTTCATCCTGATCCAGAGATCTGGTACACCTGGTGCAAAGCGTCCAAAGGTGTCTCTGTTTGACCAGGCCAAGGCACTGTACTTCTTCAGTACATCTCCTCGCTCAGGTCTCAATGCTAAAGACAAACTAAGCTTAAGTGATGAATTGCAAAAGGTATCTTGGATGCATATGGAGCCTGTGCGCATTCGTGTGGGAGGCGTGCATTGGTATGGTGGGAGATACAACTGACTAACGTGTATTTAGTTGTCGAAAACAATATACTTCATAACTGGTGTGTGTGTGTGTGTGTGTGTGTGTGTGTGTGTGTGTGTGTGTGTAGGTGGGGGTGGGGGTGATATAGGTATCCCGATAATAATAATAATAATAATAATCAGGATACAAGAATACACTAATGAGAATACTCAAGAAGGGGAGCACGGGCACATCTGAGGAGGATGGCTCTTGCATTCTGTCTCATCAGTGTGACAGCCAGCAGACAGTACATTTGGCACAGTGCCTCAGTTTCACAGATTCCCACTTGCATAGCTAGCCTCTTGCTCAATCTAGAGTAGCATTCTTTGGCTTCACATCCCCAACCACCATAGACTTCCACCACTAATGGAATACATGTCCAGCCCAATCTTCCACACATCTGATCATTCTTGGTATGCTTTCCAATCTCACCAACCTCTGCAGAGTTGCCTGAAGCCAAACTCGCTTCCAGAATCAAGTCCGTATTAAGCGGATGAATGACTTTCAGGTCAAAAGCTGCAGGGTTGGAGAGGGACCAGTTTGGCACCAGCACATCAGCTGGCCTAGAAAAGTCTATGCCTGGACCTTTCTCCAGTTGAGGAGATAAGCATGCTTTGGAGCACAGGTTGGCAACACAGTCTCTCAGCTTATTGTGCCGTGCAATGACATCCCCTCCAGAACGACATGTAAGGGCGTGGTGGCAATCTGGATCAAGGGCACTTGAGCAGAAGGGACATTTACTGTCAGCTGAGAAGACAGGTAATAATAATAATAATAATAATAATAATAATAATAATAACTCGCAGGCAACGAATACAGTAAACGCCCACATGAATGATATATAATTTATTATTATTATTATTATTATTATTACTAGTTCGAGCCAATGCCCGTGCGTTCAATGCTAGGTTGGCTACAACAATGGACTTGCTTGAAGGCTAGGGTAGTTTTGTGCAAGTTCGTGTGTAATAGTGAAATGGACATCAATATGTGATATATATGTCTGTGCATTTATTTATTTATTTAGTAAGTGTACTATAATTTTTATTCATGCAGTGTATGTTAATTGAAAAAAAAAAAAATTATTTATTTATGTATTTTAGTTTATTTTATTATTATTATATTTCTATTCATATAATTATCATTATGAATGATAACAATAATAATAATAATAAGACTAGCTGTGGAGTCGTATGGATGCTGGGGCATGGAAGCCCAGGAATCTTTTAAACGTCTGGCGGCTCGTCTAGCGATCCAAATGGGATGCAGCAGATCGCAGGCTACTACCACATTGTACCAGAGGCTGAGCCTTTCCCTCGTGAGAGCTAATGCAAGAGCATTGCTCTCCCGTGCAAGGGTTCATTTGGAGGAGGGGGGTTGAGGTGTGAGTGTGGATTTATAGTTATAGGTGACTTTACTATAATTAAGGTGCATTTATTTAGACCAGTATATGTGTTGATTGTGTATTATTATAGTACATGTAATAATAATAATAATAGTGCATTTATTCTCATTAGTGTATTCTTGTATCCTGTATATTATTATTATTATTAACAATAATAATAATAATAATAATAATAATAATAATAATACACTAATGAGAATACTCAAGAAGGGGAGCACGGGCACATCTGAGGAGGATGGCTCTTGCATTCTGTCTCATAAAACACGAGCAAACACACATAGACATACATAACAAGATTAACAATCCTGAAGGGGTGTTTGGGCACACCTGAGTAGAATGGCTCTTGCATTCTGCCTCATCAGTGTGACGCCATTTTTTTAAAAGGAAAAAAAAAAACATGCTCTACATGTACTGATGTAGGTTCCTTTCGCGGAACTATAGATTTGTAAATAGCACCACTTATGTCACGTCATTGGCCGAGAAACGCGGCGTACACTTTAAAAAGTGCTTTGTGTGTGCGTGTGTTGTCATTTGTCATTGTTTCATGTGTGATTGGGACCATTTATTGCGCAGGCAAAATAATTGTATCATGTTAATAACTTGATTATAATATTATTAATCCGGCTCATCATTGGCAGAGAACCAGATGCAGAGCGTCATGATGTGTTCCACCTGCAGGGAGGCGTTTGACGAATCCTACGACCACATACCTCGCGTGCTACCCTGTGGACACACGTTCTGCACCAAATGCCTGGGAAACCTGTTCGCTCTCGATAGTAGTAGCAGCATCAGGCATAATGCACGCACCACCACTGGTAGCTGCATCAAGTGTCCCAACTGCCGCCCAACGCATTCCATCCCGCTCCTCGATCCGACAGCGCTGCCACCCAATTCAGTCGTCCTGGACATTATCAAGGAACGCGTGACTCGAGTGGTAGGCGCACAGGCTCCCGTGTGTGACTCGTGCAAGGGATGCGAAGCTGAAATCGTCTGCATGGCCTGCGATTCGAGACAGCCCGTCCACTTGTGCGCCCGCTGCGACGAGAAAGAGCACAGATCCACCTTTGCGCAGAGGCACAGTCGTAGTCCCTTGTGCCAGACGTTCTGCAGCGAGCACACCCGAGATCGCGCCATTTACTACTCGATGCGAAGGAATGTGTTTGTCTGCCAAATGTGCCAAAGCGTCGAATCCGACGACTGTAAGCCCATTCGCGATGCCGCCAAACAGCTGCGCCAGGAGACCAAGGAACGGGATCAGAGCATCGGACGCGTCGTATCGAAGCGCAGTCAGACCCAGCAGACGCTGACCAGGGCTATTGACGAGCTTCTGCCTGCTTCTTGCGATGCAGCCAAGGTGAAGGTCAAGAAGACGTTCACCGATCTAGCTAACATCCTCAAACTAAGACAGGAGCAGCTACTGACGAGGATAGATGATGAGGTTACTACATGTGCTCGTGTGTGCGTGCAGGGATCTGGGATGGTGTGTGTGGTGAGGGGGTAGATGTGTTCATGTGCCCGTGAAGGAGATGATAGAGTATGGCCTGGCAAAAAAAAAAAAAAAAAAAAAAAAAAAGAGATAACTCCTTTTCCTGTCATGATGTGATAGCCCAATATGGATGGCATGTGATTATTTAAGGTGCACTGTGGTCTACAAGCTATGTTTGTGTTTATGGCATAAACATCATGGATTGATAGCAATACTTCATAAACTATACACTGAATACATAAACAGCAATAGATTAGCACATAAGACTGGAACACTACAGCTAACAGAAAGCATGCAAGTAACATAAACATGGTGTCATAGGACATAACTATCAATAGATCTAGCTAGTAGTCCCCTTGAGTTACATCTAACAAGGGTTGTGTTCAGCTTTTCATAGAGATCCATCAAGATTTTAGACTTAGGATCTGGAAGGCTGAATGAAAGACGTATACATTTTTATCTGATCTCCTACCTCTTTGGTTCTACCTTTTTGGTGTAACTGAGATTTGAGATGTTGGATCTTTACTTTGCAGTACAAAATTCGTAAGGAGATGTTCGAAAAACAAATGGAGGATTTGGAAGCAACCCTGAAAAATGCCAAAACTTGCCAGGAAAAGCTAGCTGAACTGGACAGAAAGAATGATGAAGACTTTCTTCGTTCCTACCACCTTGTGATCCAGGAGCACACCGATGACCTTTTCTCTACAGAAGACAGCGACTCGAACTCCCTCACAGCCCAGTACGAAATACCTGTGGTGTTTGATGATTGCTCCGGGACCTTGCAGAGTCTTGGGGACATCGGTGGTGGGCCCACTCCGACAGATCTTGCAGTGGTGCCTTCAAACAACCGCTGCAACCTCTTCAGGCTTCAGTGGGGCGTGCCCCCGGGGTCTGACGTTCCAATGGAGTTCCAAGTGGCATGCCAGAACCTCTCTGGAGACACTGGTTCTACCTCCTCCCTTATGCTGCTCAATGTGTCGGGAAAGTTTCTGTCATGCTTTGTGGACAATTTTGTTCCCGGATGCAACTACCAATTTAGGATCCGGTCATGCAACAAGGCGGGCTGGGGTATCTGGTCCCCTCCCACTCTGGAGGCCTGCAGGGACTTCCCCATCAAGATCGGCTACTCCAGGTTGGTGCACAAGGTGGTGCTCCCTGAGGATGGGGCGTATCGCATCACAGCGAAGGGTGCCAAGGGTGGGAGCAGTGGACAATGCAAGGGAGGGCATGGGGCGGTCGTGTCTGCCACCTTCCAGCTGAAGGCCGGGGACACTCTCATCATCCTGAGTGGAGGCAAGTCCGAGGAACACCAGGGCACCTCTGGAGGAGGAGGCGGGTCTTTTGTGGCCCTGAATGAGAGGGAGGACCTTCTGCTTGTAGCCGGAGGAGGGGGAGGAGCTCGGAACCTTGATGGAAGAGAAGAGGATGGGTGTGATGCAAGTTTGGAGATGGCGGGGACACCCGGGCATAGAGGGGCCAAGGGGGGACAAGATGGAGGTCCGGGTGAGGATGCTTACCAATCTGGCATTGCCTACGGTTATGGTGGAGCTGGTGCACTGGTCAAGTCAGCGACTGCTCTTAGCTTTCTGGAAGAGGGCATGGGAGGACAGTGTGGGGGGTTTGGTGGAGGAGGTGCCGCAAATTGCAGTGGTGGGTCTCCCAAAGAGGGAGGACGGTTGGAACCTGGGTGCCTATTTGGTGGTGGAGGTGGGGGTGGTGGAGGGGGATATTCTGGTGGAGGTGGGGGGTGGTGGAGGTGGAGGAAGCTTTGTGAGGAAAGACGGCACAAACGTGGAGAAGAGGGTTGGTCACAATGACAACGGAAGTATTGTGATAGAGAAATGTGACGTGGATCATCCTGCTGGTGCCTTAAGGCAGGAGTCTGGTGCCTCAACAGGATCTAACTGCTCGTACAACAGAGCTTACTCCAGTTGAAAAGGGTGTATTGATAGGTAATCGAATTGCCATGAATGGATACTTATATGCATGTTTGTGTGATAACGAGAGATCATTTTCTGTGGTCTTTCGAATGTCTCAATTTGATGAAATTGTTATACCTAGCAATTTCGCACCAAGATTGCACAATTTCAGTAACATTGGATAGAGGTTTCAATCAGTCTTCACTGAGAGTTTTTTTTCTATGCATGATGTTGGAGAGGTTTCTATTGATTTAGTAATTGGAATTGAAAAAATATGAGTAATATGGGATTGCTCCCTTCTGCCTCCCCTCCAGGGATCATTAACATGAACAGAGACCTAACGCAATATTATAAAAATTTCCAGTACAAGCAATAAAACATAACACTTAATTGTATGACTAATTAAAAATTCAGTGCTTTACAACGTCTGACAGATATTCCAATTATCAGTGCCACGTAAAAATTGCTGTGTAGAGGGCATTTCAGAATATTGACATCTTGAAAAACATATGTTAGGTCCCATTTCGCTGCAATAATCCCATATGTAAATCTGCTTTACACATATTATTATGAGATTGGGTGAGGGTGTTAAATAGGATTGTGCCAACTTTACTGTAGATCATTGATAAAAAGACATGTGAAGGCATGCCCTCTTATGCCACTAGTTGAGAGGTCATTTTGTCATATTTCTTATGGTTTATACATTTATGCATTTTTCCAAATAATGCACAATGTCTGAGGCATGCCACGATTCCCCTGCTAATGTGCACCACTCAACACTACTTTGTATTGCTGGGAGGTATGCATGTTTGACAGAGTAGTGCAGACAAGGGGGTGGCGTGCACTAAAATTTTCTTTCTCCATTCTTATTTTATTGTTGCATTTGATTAATTAGATTTGAACAATACTGAGGTTGCATGCCCACAACTATTGGCTACCATAAAGAAGTATGTGTGGGAAGAAGATCTTGGAAGTGTCAATTCCTATGACACATGATGTGGTGCTTTTTCAGTGTTTGGAGTGCAATTGTGCAGGCACAAAGAATTTGGCCAAAAAGATGAGGAAGACTTGTGCTGGTTGTACTCACATCGGACACAGATATGGTTCATCACACTCTCCGACAAGGGCAAACATGATTAGTATCGTGCCATTTAGCAAGAAGCACCAAAGCACCACCTGGAGGCAATCCTGACATTCTACATGCGCATGTGTGATTATGCATGCACTGTCAGGTTTGTGTGTGTGGGAGGGTGTGTGTGGGGAGAAGGGGGTGTGTGTATGCGGGGGAGGGTGTGGTTGTGTGGGGGGAGGGTGTGTGTGGGGGAGGTATGTATGTGTGTGTGTACATGCATGTGTCTGTATCCCCATTGCAGTTGAGCATTATGGGTGTTGGGGATCAGAAGCCAACCAAACACTATACCAACTTGGATCACGTTTAGCTTCTCAGCTGCGTTGTTCCAAATCCCAGGCTATCACCCGACTCTATGGCAAATTCAGCATAAGTCCTCCAGTCAGGACAAATGATAGAGCTCTGCGTGCAGGCTGTAATGATGATCCAGTCGATGAATTCTTAGTATAGGTTTTATGTACTATTAATTATATCTATATTATATGGGACAGTTTCCGCGAAAATTGCCCCACGGTTAAAATGTTATAAAAATGCATCACGTTTGAATCGCTATAACTTCCCAACGGATAACGCTATCGACTTCCTATTTTCAACACTGCATAGTGAAATGGTGTAGTATGAAGTGTTGAAAATAAGAAGTCGATAGCCTTATCCGTTGGGATGTTATAGCGATTCAAACGCGATGCATTTTTATAACATTTTAACCGTGGGGCAATTTTCGCGGAAACTGTCCCATATTATTACCTATGTATTTTATTATTTTTAATCAGTTTTTATTTTACGCTTTTTTGAGAATATACAAACAGGATTGTATTATTATTGTATTAATGAAATAATTAATGGGATCGTTTCCTAACGCATGTTTTTTCAAGATTTCAAGTTTTTTGATACTCTAGAAGTCTGAAATGTCCTCTACACATTGCTTCCTACGCACTGAGAACCGGTGTATCTGTCATGGAGTTGTAAGGCTCTGAATTTTAATTAGCCATACATTTCTATTGCGCGTAGAAATTTTATAATGTATACATTAGGTCCCTTTTTGCGTACACGATCCCAAAATACCCGAAGGAATTCGAATATACACACTTACATACATGTATAGTGTACGAGACGGTATGTTAGTAAACGTAACTATAGACCTATATGTACTGGATGTCTATACTTTACTTGTTGTCTCTTAATCGTGTCCTTTCCCACGGGTGGGGCGTATAGCAGCACGACCTCTTAGCGTGCCGTAAGATCAGGTATACCAAATTTGTTTTTGCTGCAATGGGGATTGCAGTCCAATCAGAATGCAGCATTTATACAGCCCAATATCATTGATAACATCCTATCAGTTCTGCACCACCCAAAGACCCTCATCAAGGTAGAAGATGTTAAGTTCAGATCTAAGCTTTAAAGTCAAAGTGTGTATGACAAGGCAGAAAAGTAAAGAGCCAAGTGGGTCACCCTGTTGAACAACTTCTGCAGATTAGATAACAATGTCATGATAACTGAGGGTAGAAGGAGCTGAAATAACAGAAATAGAGAAAAGGAAATAGTTCTGGAATGTGTTGTTTTGCAGCCTCTTTATTTTTATTTCTTGAAGGCAGATATAGAAAATGAATTGTCTCCGTGTATTTCTCTCGCTCAAAGTAACATATTAAGCAGCAGGACTAACAGCCGCCATGAAGACATATATTAGTCTAGCGCGCATCACATTGCGCAGCGCAATAATTTACGTATGGATACAATGCTGTCATGTGTACGTACCGTATCATGACAACATACCGTGTCCTCCTGCTCGCAGCGCCAACAGATAAAATACACCAATCTGAGTTCTACTCCGTTCTTCGCGTAAGGACGAATTACACACCGTTAAAATGGCAGCTGAAGTGGCAGCTGCGTTAATTACCAGCGTATTGTCTAGTCGGTGCTCAAATTTCCGTATCGAAATCGTTTTAGTATTAGTCCTGAGAAAATTAATTACATCTCATGGTTATTGAATATTAAAACTCAAAACTGACCAACTTTAAGAATAAAAAGTCAATTCGAAGGACGACAGTGGAACATGATGAAGGTTAAGGATAGATGCAAACCACCTCCAAAAGAGAAGCAACTATATTCCCTAAAGGCTGCAGCGTCTAAACACAGCAGCGGCACTGAGCAAGACTGGTGGAATAATGCTCTTCGCTTCCTCGGGCTTATAGCGGGACTCTACCTTGCCTATCTGTACACCTGCCAGCTCCAGCTTCTGCACGAGAATCAACTGTGGTTCTCGCACCTCACCGTAAGTGTAACTGAGTGTTTTACGTCTCGTCAGCGAGATTTGTGTGCCGGCGCCGCGTACTACCACTGGATTCGTATTGCCCAGGAATTGGAGAGGGATCTGTCCTTTCGAAGCGAGTCCGCTCTTTACTACTCCTATTATAAGCAGCTGGTAACAGCACCATCCTTGTATAAAGGTAAGTGTATTATCCTGCATGATATGCGTTTATGTACGTGCTCTTCTCACACACACTGTGCAGAGATCTCGACCCTCCTACGCGCACGCAATATCAACTCTTTTCAAGACTTCAGTATACTACCAGAGATTTTTTTAGCCACCTTGTATAGAGTGGCAGGTCTGAAGGCACGTAGAGTACTATAATCAATTGCCGGCTTATGAAACGATGAATAAATTTTCCCCAGCATTTTGTGGAACCAGTGTACTTCTACATCAATGTCGTGTTCTGCATGCAAGGCATGCAGCTCATGACCCTCTTTGTCTGGCTTGGATTCTTTCGGGCACCCCCATCGCTGGGTGTCTGGCCGCCTTGTTCATCATGTTCAACAGGTGTGTACAAAATATTGTGCTCACCTGAGTACCATTAGTTATTACATTTTTGTATTCTCCGATATCAAAGAGAATCGGGCACTCGAGCGCACACGGCTGTCTCGCTGAGGGAATGTTTTGCTATTCCATTTGTAACGGGAGGAATCCTTTGCACTTTGCTGTATCACCATTCGAATCAAATTGAGGTATGCGTATGAAGGTGGATTGAATGAACTAGTGGAGATGTGCGTTTCCGTGGGCATACACATATTCGTGCACAATTGCGCAAACACGTATGGGCAACCTGCAATATTTACGCACAAATGTAACACATGAACACACACTTACACATCTGCACACGCAAGAAAACACACGCAAAGGTTCTCTCTCTTCTACTAACGTTGGTAACCAACGTGTGTGCTGCAGTCACATGGCAGTCTACACAGATTGTCTTCCTCTTGGAAGGGATTTCCCTACTAGTGGTTCAAACTTTAGGCCTTCTACCTAAAGGGAAGGTAAAACCTGTTTTTACTTCGCTTGCATATGTCTAGACAATGTTTGCTGTAAATTTACTATTCAGGTGTGTGGTCTACTTTTGTGTAAAGTCTTGGCCATCCTAGCCTATTCTGTGGTGTACCCTGGATACCACAATCCACTAAGTTCAATGTTTATCTGCTTCACCATAGCCTGGGCTTTGGTGACCTTTATGCACTCAGTTAGTGCCATCCCTCCTCCCACATGCACACACACATGCACACAACATGCACATGCAAACACACACACACACACACACATGCAAACACACACACACACACACACATGCAAACACACACACACATGCATGCCCTCTATCCAAATGTTGCAGTATTCTAACTGTGTATTCTCTTTCAATGTGCAGAGTCACTATGAAGGTCAGGTGATGCCCACCTACCTGTATGTGCTCTGGTGGGCACTCACCATTGGTCTGTCCATTTCCCTCAACATGATTTTCAAGGTAAGGTTCCTTTGATTCTTCATGCAGTCCACTGTCCATGGCCTCCAAACATGGAAACCAAAATCCGGACATGACAAAAACATGACACTGACACTGGCCCACAGCTGCTATTCTTTGGCTATGAAGATAGTGTTCTCATGTTCAAATATGTCTGCTCCAAACTTGGACTAGCTTTGTTCAAGTGAGTTCACAGTTAATGGACTCTTTGAGTGCTTAAACTTGGACCTCTGAATTTGCACACAATCCCCCTACACACACACACACACACACACACACACATACATACGTTTTGCACATACCATGTATCACACACATATTACACTTACATATGCATTTTTTTAAATGCACACAGGGACTTTGAAATCGTTGTGTCCCTATGCCACAGTGCATTTCAGCCCATGTCCAAAGACACTGTACTTCGGACTCTGGGCAGTGGCCTGCTACCCTGCTATGTCATCGCCATTGCTGTGTTCTTCAAGCCAATAATGGCACAGATTCGAAACGCCCTTCAAACGTAAATCTCTTCCCCCTCCCCCCCTCCCCCTTCCCTCCCCCTCCCCCTCCCCTCCCCCCTCCCCCTCCCCCTCCCCTTCCCCCTCCCCTTCCCCCTCCCCCTTCCCTCCCCCCTCCCCTCCCCTTCTATTAGCAGACTGCTATACTTACAAGACTTCTATACACACAGGCACCAGGAGCCACAGTCCAAGGCCCAGAGCTCCACCTTGGCTCGCCGTCCAGATCCAGCGTGGGCGTACGCGGTCCTCCTGAGCCTCCTGCTCGGCATGCTCTCTCTGTGGACCACAAGGTTCCAGTACCTGTGGGTCCCCTGCGCCTGCTCCATTGCGGCCGCTGGAGTGTGTCACTCCAAGCTGTGGAGGGATGTGAGTGGAGCTATTGGTGCCAAAAGTTCAGTGGTCAGTTTGTAAGAATGCATTTTGAGTGCCTTTGCCACCAATTGTACTGAGGCTGGAGGAAGGGCAGAAGTGCATCTTTTCTCTTCTTTCTTTTTTCTTTCCCACTAGAGTAATATGGTGCGATTGATGTCGATTGGAACAATCATATTGGCAGTCACATTGAAGGTATGATCCCCACACTTGTGTGTGCATGCGATATAGAACACACACCCCTTCCTTCAACGTCATTGCTTGCTTGCTAGGAAGCTAAGCTATGTTTGGCAGTTTTAACCCTTTACATGCTGACTTGTGTTCCATCGTGACATCACCACATACTTTGCTACACAAACAAACACAGTTGAGGTCCCCTTGCCCATGAATATAGTAGAGGCTCCAATGTCAGCACTTCTCTCTTCTGTTAGGTTCCCTTTCATGTTTTGACACTCCTGAGTTATTCATAGTACCACCCTTCCCCCCCCCCCCCCCCCCCCCCTAACCCTTTATCCTGCAAATCAGCTCCTCTTAAACCTTTGCACTATTCTTTTTCTCACCCCTCTCTCCTTTTGTCTCCCTACCTGGCTCTATCCCACCCCTCCTCCATCTTTCCCTCCTCCTCCATCTCCTCAACTCTCTTCCATCTCCCCCTCCTCCCTCTCCTTCCCCTTCTCCACCATCTTCCCCTCTCCATCTTCCTCCTCCCTCCCTTCCTCCTCCCTCCCTTCCTCCTCCCTCCCTTCCTCCTCCCTCCCTTCCTCCTCCCTTCCTCCTCCCTCCCTTCCTCCTCCCTCCCTTCCTCCTCCCTCCCTTCCTCCTCCCTCCCCTCCCTCCCTCTTACTGTCTCTTTCTAGGAGGCGCCAGCCTTGCTATCACAGCTGAGGCTAATGAAGCAGCTCCACATGCCAGACACTGTGGCACTAATGCAGTGGATAGAGTAAGAGACACTGGTGCCTGTGATGTCCCAGTGGTGTGTGTGGGAAGAGAAAAGGTGAAGGGGAGAGGTGGGAAGGTGATGCCTTAGTGGTGTGTGTGGGAAGGGGAGAGAGCCTCCATTGCACATGCAGGAATGTTGGGACATTTTGATTCAATTATATGCACCACATCCATGATAGAATGCTGATAAAATCAGCACATATGTCAGCAGCTACCACACACACAACACATGCACACATCCCTACACACACACACACATACATGTGCACACACACACATACACACACACATACATGCACGCACACACACACACATACACACACATACACACACATACACACACACATACACACACATACACATACACACACACATACACACACACATACACACATACACACATACACATACACAGTTCCCACACACCCCATAGTGCTGTCTTTGCCGGCAGCTGTCAAATCCTTGCTGCCACACGCCTATGTACAGGACGTGCCACAACTGTGGGACCGTACATTGAAGACAATTGGCTGCTGAAAAGTGCATGGCAGGTGAGAACTCTGGATCCACCATGCCCTGCACAGATCTGCTATGCACTGGGGAGCCACCTCCTATCCTCTGACTCCTCCCACTTGCTACTCCTATCCTCTGACTCCTCCCACTTCCTACTCCTATCCTCTGACTCCTCCCACTTCCTACTCCTACCCTCTGACTCCTCCCACTTCCTACTCCTATCTGACTCCTCCCACTTCCTACTCCTATCTGACTCCTCCCACTTCCTACTCCTATCTGACTCATCCCACTTCCTACTCCTATCCTCTGACCCCTCCCATTTCCTACTCCTATCCTCTGACTCCTCCCACTTCCTACTCCTATCCTTTGACTCCTCCCACTTCCTACTCCTATCCTCTGACTCCTCCCACTTCCTACTCCTATCCTCTGACTCCTCCCACTTCCTACTCCTATCCTCTGACTCCTCCCACTTCCTACTCCTATCCTCTGACTCCTCCCACTTCCTACTCCTATCCTCTGACTCCTCCCACTTCCTACTCCTATCCTCTGACTCCTCCCACTTCCTACTCCTATCCTCTGACTCCTCCCACTTCCTACTCCTATCCTCTGACTCCTCCCACTTCCTACTCCTATCCTCTGACTCCTCCCACTTCCTACTCCTATCCTCTGACTCCTCCCACTTCCTACTCCTATCACATCTCATATTCAGATCACTTCTTTCATTCCTCCTCCCCTTCCATCCCATCCTTTTTCTGGCCACTCCCCTTCCTTGGCCTTATCCTCTGACTCCTCCCCAGACCTACCAGATATATGCAAGAGAAGACCCAGGTGTGGTGTATGACATCATGGGGAGACTAGGGGCTGAGTACATGATAGTGGAGGCTGGCCTGTGCTCCTCCCTCTCCACTGAATGCAGTCTGGTGGGTGCGATGGACCTGGCAGCAAATGTCACCAGCAACAAACTCGGGTTGGCCACACACCCAAGGTTCTGTGAAGCCTTACAGAGAGATCACACCTTGCATCAGTTCACTCTGGTGTTTGAGAACCAATCGTTTGCTGTGTACAAAATAGCATGAAGTAACCAGCACTTTATAGCCCTTGCCATGAAGAGAGGTCATTTTATTTATTGCACACTACAAACAACACTCAATGCCACCAGCCATGGGGTGCAGGGGATGGGGACCAGGAGCAGGGGGTGGAGACCATGGGGTGCAGGGGTGGGGTTTAGGGTTGGTCATGAGCCACGCATATTCGAATTGTCAAATTAAGTGCTGTTTTCAAACAAACCTGAATGGTTTGCATAACAGGAAAGGCCTGAAACAAGCACATCAATTGCATGCCTATCTTGTGTGTCCTCTGTCTGTGGTTGTGAATAGCCCACAACATTCCAATGGCGGTGGGTTTGGAATGAGCACCCAAGGTGGATATGTGCAATGCTATAGCATGTGGGTGGGTGGATGAAGGGTTCTGGGGAATTGGGAGGATATGATCTGACGCAGAGTAGCAATGGTGCATGGAATATGTTTACACTACCTCGCTGGTCTTGTGCAGTCCACTGACAACATCCAGAGGAAGTGCCGTGCTTCTGATGTCACTCATTTGCACCAGTTGTGGTACAATGTTTGAATGTGATCCATGCCCCCCTCTACTGCCTGCCAGTGTGGAATGTGACCCATGTGCCCAACTTCCTTAGCCATGCCCCCATCCTCCTGCCCCATGCCCCCATCTTCCTGCCCCATTCCCCCGTACTCCCCCATCCTCCTGCCCCATGCCCCCCCCCATCTTCCTGCCCCATGCCCCCATCTTCCTACCCCATGTCCCCATCCTCCTACCCCATGTCCCCATCCTCCTGCCCCATGTC
Organism: Ephydatia muelleri; assembly: GCA_013339895.1. Lineage (NCBI taxonomy): Eukaryota > Metazoa > Porifera > Demospongiae > Spongillida > Spongillidae > Ephydatia > Ephydatia muelleri. The sequence goes on from JABACO010000023.1 coordinate 4,516,360, forward strand.
CCCATCCTCCTACCCCATGTCCCCATCCTCCTACCCCATGTCCCCATCCTCCTGCCCCATGTCCCCATCCTCCTGCCCCATGCCCCCATCTTCCTGCCCCATGCCCCCATCCTCCTGCCCCATGTCCCCATCCTCCTGCCCCATGCCCCCATCCTCCTACCCCATGCCCCCATCTTCCTGCCCCATGCCCCCATCCTCCTGCCCCATGTCCCCATTCTCCTGCCCCATGTCCCCATCCTCCTACCCCATGTCCCCATCCTCCTGCCCCATGCCCCCATCCTCCTACCCCATGCCCCCATCTTCCTGCCCCATGTCCCCATCCTCCTACCCCATGCCCCCATCTTCCTGCCCCATGCCCCCATCCTCCTACCCCATGCCCCCATTCTCCTGCCCCATGTCCCCATCCTCCTGCCCCATGCCTCTCGTTCCTCCCCAGCCTAGAATCCAAGCATGTTAGAGCATAGTGGCATGAGAGACAAGTCTATCAGCAATCTTCCATTATCCAAATACATACAACTTCCCATCTACAAACTGCATTTTCAACATTTATGTAACCCCCATTTTCTTTCAAACCCCTCCCCCTCTCCATCTTAGCTTCCCTTCTTAAAGCTCTCCCATTGCTATGACAACACAGCTCTCTTGCTATGACATCACAACTGTCCCTCCTCCTCTCATTGGTACACCACACCTCTCCCCTCCCCCTCCCCATTGGCTATGACAACACACTCTCCCTCCCCATTGCTATGACAACACACTCTCCTCCCCTCCCCATTGCTATGACAACACACCTCTCCTCTTCTCCTTGTTGCTATGGCATCACATCACTCCTCCGTCCTCCCTTCCTGTTGCTATGACATCACATTAAAAAAAAAAAGAATGTGGCCATATAGCTTTCCTTTTGCATCATCATTTAAGGTTGTGTTTCCCCGCATAAATCATGCCATTACCTTTGTGGAGGCAGCTCAACTTCACAAAGCCCACCTATAATGCCATCTCTGCCCATCTACATAAGGAGCAGCTGATTAGAGAATGTCTGTGGTGTGGCATACCTTGCATTTCTGGCAACCTCAGCTGTCCGCACAGCTGCCTGGAATATGCCCTTTATTAGTCAGTAGGTTCACCCCCCCCTCTTTTCAGGTGATAGCTCTATGGTGTTCAGAGGTCACCTTTGGGCTTTTATAAGTGCATGCTAATGTATATTATGTATGTGTGTGTGCATTGGTATTATGGAGGGGGTACGATATTGATGGTGGGGAGGATGCACGACCTGGGGTGGTTTGGACATGTAGACAGACCTATGTGGTGAAATTGAGGTCATTTGCAGTGAAGCTGTGAGCCACAACAGCTGCAGGGCAAGACCTGATGTGTCCCTGCAAGGAAAGTAAAGCTAGTTATCGTATCTACTTGCCCTATACCAGTGCATTAAATAAAACATACAATGCTGGCCAGTCAGTGGCCAAAGCTCCTCTTCAAATGCTGACATTTGACTCCTGGACCTTTATGATACCAGTATTTACTTACCTTGAAAAATGTGTCGATTGGCATGATATGTAAAGATAGAGTCGGCTACAGACAGATTGAGTTCCTGCTCTCTAAATTATCCATCACTTATACTCAACTGAAAACATGATACTTTCCCCAGCTCCACTCTCATCTCCCCAGAATAAACATGCCCAAACACACACACACACACTCTCCTTGGCACCACATCAAAATATCAAATACTGCAGTATAGGTGGGAAGGGATTGCGTATGTATATGTATATGTGTATGTGTGCGTGTGTGCAAGTGTGTGCATGTGTATGTGTGTGTGCATGTGTGCATGTGTATGCATGTGTGTGTGTGTGCGAGTGTGTGTGTATAGAGGGGAAAGTTTGTCTGGAATCCTGATCACTTTTGCTCCAACACTCACCTCCCTCCTGGCTCAAACCTAACCCTATGTTAGGGGTGGGGTAAGAGGTCTGCATGTGATAGTCCATTTTTAAAGGTAAGAGAACATGGATACTGATGGAGCATTAATTGTAAGAAATGATTGAGATATGACTATGCATTTGTTTGAACCAAACCGATCAAATGGGCTTGCTTTTACGATGGGGTCTGGATTGTAAGACTGACTACTATTGGCTATTGTTGTGAATGCGGTTAAGGTAGTCCCTTATAAGGTAGTCCTTTAGCCACATGCACCACAAAACCCCCCCCAGGTGATGCTACAGCCTGACAATGGGATGGAACCTGATGTCTACTGGGTCTTAACATTTTTAGTGTTAATGACCAAGCCAGAGGTAAGCGTATTTGATCATATAAGTTAAGAGCAATCTCCATCTATCTCCATTGTCAAGATTCCATTCCCTTTTTCTTTCTTCTAATCTCATCCTTTCAAGGGTGCACTGGGTAACCCAAATGGATAGCAAAAAAAGACCCTGTGATCAGAAGACAGAATTGTTGATATTTTTTGCTGTTGTAGTAGTCATGGATACGCATCCTATTGTTCAGAGGATATGGTCAGCCAAGAGAAGGGTGATATGCTCAGGATGCATTGAGTGTGGTGATCAAGTGGCAAGCGTTATGGTCAGGGAGACAAGAATGGTAACTTGCTGTGTTAAGTATGATAGTTTCGTATTGAGGAAGAGAAGGGATGCGCTAATCAATGAGGTTGGGTGAATAAGCATGCTGGAGAGAAGGGATGCACTGATCAGTGAGGTTGGATGAATAAGCATGCTGGAGAGAAGGGATGCACTGATCAGTGAGGTTGGATGAATAAGCATGCTGGAGAGAAGGGATGCACTGATCAGTGAGGTTGGATGAATAAGCATGCTGGAGAGAAGGGATGCACTGATCAGTGAGGTTGGATGAATAAGCATGCTGGAGAGAAGGGATGCACTGATCAGTGAGGTTGGATGAATAAGCATGCTGGAGAGAAGGGATGCACTGATCAGTGAGGTTGGGTGAATAAGCATGCTGGAGAGAAGGGATGCACTGATCAGTGAGGTTGGATGAATAAGCATGCTGGAGAGAAGGGATGCACTGATCAGTGAGGTTGGATGAATAAGCATGCTGGAGAGAAGGGATGCACTGATCAGTGAGGTTGGATGAATAAGCATGCTGGAGAGAAGGGATGCACTGATCAGTGAGGTTGGGTGAATAAGCATGCTGGAGAGAAGGGATGCACTGATCAGTGAGGTTGGATGAATAAGCATGCTGGAGAGAAGGGATGCACTGATCAGTGAGGTTGGGTGAATAAGCATGCTGGAGAGAAGAGATGCACTGATCAGTGAGGTTGGGTGAATAAGCATGCTGGAGAGAAGGGATGCACTGATCAGTGAGGTTGGGTGAATAAGCATGCTGGAGAGAAGAGATGCACTGATCAGTGAGGTTGAGTGAATAAGCATGCTGGAGAGAAGGGATGCACTGATCAGTGAGGTTGGGTGAATAAGCATGCTGGAGAGAAGGGATGCACTGATCAGTGAGGTTGGGTGAATAAGCATGCTGGAGAGAAGGGATGCACTGATCAGTGAGGTTGGGTGAATAAGCATGCTGCTGGTATATAGCCTATGTGATGCAAATATCCATGCTTAAATTATTATATCATCCCTATTCAAATACCAAGACTATAAATGACTAAATTAATTTAGTAATGGATATTATTATAAACTATTATAACTTTTATATGTGTACGTGTGTATGTGTGTATGTGTGTATGTGTATGTGTGTATATGTTTATATGTGTATGTGTGTATGTGTGTATGTGTGTATGTGTGCATGTGTATATGTGTGTATGTGTGTATGTGTGTATGTGCATATGTGTGTATGTGTGTGTATGTGTATGTGTATGTGTATGTGTATGTATGTATGCAGTGCACATATCTTGCGTCTGGTGAGTATCTCATGAATCTGTCCTCCGAAGTTAACTACACATGGAGAGAGGGGGAGGGGGGGGGGGGGGGGAGGGGGGGTGTTACTCTGGCTGATCTCAAGAGAACATCAGAAACTTTGATGTCCAACCTCCGCTATGGGAGTAGCTGAGCCCTATGTGTCCTATGCTGAGAAGGTTTTGTTATTTAAGGTTTCACATGATGCATAAGAGTATGCCCCCATCATTTAATTCAATCAATGTGTGTTTGCTTTTCTGTACACATGTGATCAGATATGATGCAATTTGCCTGGAGAATTGATATTCAATGTGGTTATAATCCAATGAATTAGTGTGCAATTTATACCAATATGCCAGCACAAATCAGAATCACTCTCTTCATTATGAGGAAAAAATGAAACTGGAATGAAAGGAATTCTCTGCAACCTGCATGTCCTACGGTAAGGCATCTGCTAGGGCTAGATGTTAGATCTCACATAACCTAGCCTAGATGTTCCACCCTGATCAACCTGATACTGTACATCTGGGCGATAAATGAAGAATCAGTTGAGGCTAAGAAACAGCCCTTGAATATCGCAGAGTGTTTTCAAACTCTTTCTGTGTTTTCCAATAGTTTTCAAACTTGTGGATATTTAAGTATCAGACTTCTTTTCTTCAAATGCCAACCTTTATTTCACCAGAGAAAATACGTACAAACTAGTGCATTCTAATGCCGTTATGTGCCTTTTAGGTGTAAACCAAATAAATAATAATTATTATTATCATTATCATGATAGCCTTGATTTCCCACAACATATACATATTAAGGTGTGCTGAGTGCAAGGGAACAGTGCATTTGCTTTTATTTGTCTGTTGTATGCCAAATGCAGTCAGTATATTGAGGTCTTATACAATCTATATGCAATGTGGAAAGGATGCATAGAAAGTGCAATTGTAATGGCCTCTTCAATCAAGCTTGGTGTTTAAAGTATCATATAACTAAAATAATTATTTAAAATGCAGTCAAGTAATGATTCTGGCAGAGCCTTAGTTACCTCTACATTGTAAGGAAGAGAATGCACTAGTCTTTCAATATTGTTTCCTTTCAAGGAATGACCTGCATTGATGACACTGTTAAGAATGGACACTGCTGTCACTGTAACACATACATATTCCCAAGAGCAGCCACAGTGGGTGATCAAAGCTGAACTCACTTTAATATAACTAATAATGTCGCAACAAAATTAATGCTCTTCAGCAGCCATCATATACCTGTAGCTGTAGACATTGATGGATGGATGCCTGTGTCCAGCAGTGCATTTAGCCAAGAGGCAGCCTGGGAACAAGAAGGACAAGGAGCAGGTGACATGAACTGTCTTGTCATTATAAGTTACAGAAAGCATGCTTCCCTTCAAGTTTGTGCACAGAATTCAGGACCATTTTAAAAGCACCCTGGAAAGTAAAGTTATTGCACAGTGAAATAAGAGTTAGGCATTCTCCAACTTGTTGCTATAGGAATGTCAGGACTTGGTATATGTACATTCAAAACTCAAATCCTGGATGAATACACATTGTGGACCCATAATACTTTACATTTATTCTTGGGTAAGAGCAAGGGCACGTGCCCCTGCCATCTTGTAAAATACTACATTATCAGCACCATCAATATTCAAGCATATCCTTCATCATACTGCAATGACAGCTAACCATTTATGCAGTTCTGGTGCAGATAACAGTGGGCTTAGACAGAGCCTTTGAGGATCTACCTCCCTGAACGGTTGGGCCTGTCTGGAGACATATCACCCCATAGCAAACATCCATCTTGTAAGAAAAAGTAGCATGGACATTACGATATATTTATTAATTGACGAAACACAGCTCATAACAAAACTCAAGGTGGGAGTTGAATCAGAAGGGATGTGCTAGTACATTTATTACACATTTTAGGCTAAGTGCAAGTTTGCACTAGGTTCAAATCCACCAAGGGACATAGTTTAGCATGTTAAGTCCCGCCGTTATTGTATCATAGATGTGCTAATTTTTACGTCATGTGGTGGGACTATGCAAACCTTTTGACATTACTGTACTATTGTTACTACTGAGACTATTTTAGGAGTAGAAACCAGGTGAACAAAATCAGACACAAGACATGTGGGTTGGGTTGCACTACCTGTAAGATAGCACAGTTCATCCTGTTTTGGTAGTGTTTGCTGTGAGCTTAATTTGATTTCAGGCTTTATAGAAATTGCCATTCCAACAATATTATACTTTCAACTTGCAAGCAATCATCTAAGCACATAGGAAGCTGAACTCAAATTAGATGGGCTTAAGCAAGCCACAAAAAAGTTCGAACCATTTTTAATTCGATAAATATTACGCGCACAAAGAAGAAAGCTAGGTTAGCTTCTTACACAACAAAGGTGGCTTCTAAAGGCGCCTCCCGAATTAAGAGATTGTGTAATCTGGCAGTGGTGGATCCAGGGGGGGGGGGGAGGCACGGCCCCCCCCCCCCGTTCGTTTCATCGCCTTTGTTAATTGCATTATGAATGTAGAATTAACTACAGTATGTTTCCGTACACGTGAAGCAGCAAGGGATGGATAGGTCCGGTGCACCACATGGCAGCTTTGGTCGTGTCTCTACAATTAACTTTTAATAAAAGTCCCCCCTCCCTTAATAAATTCCTGGATCCGCCCCTGTTTGGCGTAGCCCCACACACACTCTTGTCGGTGCAGTTGGACCTCTTGTATACATTTGGAAGGTCTCTAACCAGCTGGCTTCCAAATTTTTCCAAAAACATTTGAGTTTGCAGTACATGCTTATGAAGTGCGCTAGTTGGGCGTCGCCTGACCTTAGCCGTAAGCACGCAAAGGTCAAGCTACGCCCAACTAGATAGGGCAATACGCTAATGTTGTGACTCTGGTATGGCTTGTGTAGCACAATAGAATAAACACTTGACGTCTTATGTATGGGTTCTTTCACAAGGAACTTACATGTACATCGTTTTTAAAAACATCATCACTTCAACATCGTTTCGAAGGTTTTTTTTTTGAAAAGTATTTACGGTACATCACGTCGCAGTACAAAGTTCATCCATAAATATTAACGCTGTTTCCAAGTACGAAGGCAATTTAACCCTTATCCTTTAAACTTCTCACCTTTCGGTATTTATTGTTTTGCTTTTTTATTTTATTTTGGATGCTAATTTAACAGCGAGTGGCAGCAATGGAGGACACTTTCGCCTCATCGGGAAAGAAATTAAGCTTGGCTGACGCACTAAAGGGCGCCTCCGGACTGGCGCTGGACGGCAAAGGCAAGAGCCTGGCTATTCTCACCAGTGGGGGGGACTCACAAGGCATGAACGCAACTCTCCGCGCGGTGGTTCGCATGGCGCTCTCCCATAACATGAGGGCCTTTGTGGTGCGCGAAGGCTACGTCGGCCTGGTCCAGGGTGGGGACCAAATCGAAGAGTGCCAGTGGTCGACCGTCTCGAACATCATCCACATGGGCGGAACCATCATCGGAACGGCTCGCTGCAAGGAGTTCATGGAGCGACCGGGACGCATCCAAGCGGCGGAAAACCTGATAAAGGCGGGAATCAACAACCTGGTGATCATCGGAGGAGACGGCAGCCTGACGGGGGCCAACATTTTCAAGGAAGAATGGAAAGGCTACACCGAAGAGCTGGTCTCCACGAAGCGCGTCACCGAGGCGGAGGTCGCTAAGTGCCCGTACATCAACATCGTCGGCCTCGTGGGCTCCATCGACAACGACATGTGCGGGACGGACATGACCATCGGGGCCGACAGCGCTCTCCACCGCATCATTGAGGCCATCGACTGCATCGTCTCCACCGCCTCCAGCCACCAGCGGAGCTTCGTGCTCGAGGTGATGGGGCGACACTGCGGCTACCTCGCCCTCATGGCGGGAATCGCCGGGGCCGCCGACTGGGTCCTGCTGCCCGAGCAGCCTATGCACAAGGGTTGGGAGGACGACATGTGCGAGAGGGTGAAGCAGCTCCGCCAACTGGGGAAGCGCCTCACCATCGTCATCGTTTCCGAGGGGGCCATCGACACGGAAAACAAGAAGATCACGTCGCAGTACGTCAAGAGCGTACTCGAGGAGCGGCTGCACCACGACACGAGGATCACCATCTTGGGACACGTGCAGCGCGGCGGCAAACCGTCCGCGTTCGACCGCGCCATGGGTTGCCGCGTCGGCGCCGCCGCTGCCCTCTCGCTGCTGCAGGCCCAGGGAGAAGTCCCGCCCACAATGATTGGCATCCAAGGCAACCTGATCAAGGAATCTCCTCTCATGAGCTGCGTGATGCAGACCAAGAAGATCGACAAGGCGATGGAAATCCATGACTACAACGCGGCTGTCGGTCTGCGCGGAGATTCATTCCGGAAGAACATCAGCCTCATCAAGAGGCTGGAACTGAGCGGAAAGGCAGGAATCGTCCCGGAGGGCAAGAAGTTGAAGTTCGGGGTGATGAACGTGGGCTCACCCGCAGCGGGCATGAACGGGGCCGTGCGCGCCTTTGTCCGCCTCATGCTGTTCCACGGGCACACAGTGCTGGGGATCAGCAATGGCTTCGAAGGTCTCCTCAGCGAAGACGAGTGTGGAGTCCGACCAATGACCTGGAAGGACGTGACAGAGTGGTCCTCTCAGGGGGGGTCCAACCTCGGCACCAATCGGACAAAGCTGACGCCCCAGACCATGCCTGAGATCGCGGCCAAGTTTGGAGAGTACGGCATTGATGGGTTGCTGATCATCGGAGGGTTCGAAGGCTACGAGAGTCTCATCGAGCTGCAGAAGGCACGCGAGCACTACGTGGCCTTCCGCATACCACTCCTCGGGATTGCCGCCACCACCAGCAACAACGTTCCCGGAACGGAGTACAGCCTCGGCTGCGACACGGCCCTGAACATGATTGTCACAGCGTGCGACATCCTCCGCCAGTCGGCCCACGCGAGCCGCAAGAGGGTGTTTGTGGTCGAGACCATGGGAAGGTACTGCGGCTACCTCCCCACCCTGGCTGCCCTGGCCGCTGGAGCCGACGTAGCTTACATATTCGAGGAGCAGTTCACTATCTCTGACCTGCAGAAGGACGTGGCCTGCCTGATAGGGAAGTTCCAAGATGGCCTCCAGAGGGGTCTGATACTCAAGAGCGAGTACTGCAGCGAGAACTTCACCATCGACTTCATGGAGCACCTGCTGGCTGAGGAAGGGAAGGGCATGTTCCTGACGAGGAGCAACAAGCTGGGACATCTGCAGGAGGGAGAGGCGCCCAGCGCCTTTGATCGCGTCCTTGCCGTGAAGTACGCCACCATTGCAGTCGACTTCCTCATCGAGCAGGCAAGGAACAGCGTGGGTCCGTCCGGGAGAGTGTCCGTCGTGTCTGATGAGTCGGCGGCCATGGTTGGGATACAAGGGGTTAAGGTGGAAACAACGCCCCTGTCGAAGCTGATAGGGGTGACGGATTTCGAGCACATGGTTCCAAAGAAGGAGTGGTGGATGTCACTGAGGCCCATGTTGTCAGTGCTCTCACATCACAGTGACCACGCCTTCGTAGGGGAGCAGATCATCAGGGACTTGATGAATGGGAATGGGACTAAATCACATTCCTCAAATTCGGAGCACAAAATTGTGGCATCACCCAGTGGTACACCTCTGGTTGAAAGGGACTGATCATTATTATTATTATTATTTTGCGAGCAATGTAGCATATTTACCCGCTGCCTATTTGTTTCGGCTGTTCAAATTTTTTTTGTCACTTTACATTATTATTGTACACCCACGAAATAAAGTTATTAACATTCATTTATCAACCCTCACCCATAAATAGCCTACGCGTACCCCCTCTCTAGTATTATTGTTATACATTGTACATAACATTGTACATGTATAATTATTGAATAATACATGAAGCATACATGATATTTTAACTACTCAGATATACACATTAAATACTGAGCTACACTAAACAATTATCGACTTCACTTGTGGATCTTCTTCCAAGTAAAGCCCTAGCATTCTGGTGCATCTGTGAAATGCCCAGGCGGCAGTACATTGAGGCTAACACCTCAGGCCAGAAACGACTTGTTCTGATGGCTAGCTTTTTGGCAACCCTTGAGAGGGTTTCTTGTGCCTCATTTCCCCAACCACCAAATACCTCCACGACCAATGGGACACAGACCCAACCTCTCTCTGTACAGGGAATGTCATTTTTGGAATGTTTGTCCTTCTCTCCCAGCTCAGCAGTATAACCTGAGGTCATGCTCTGCTCCCAATAAAAAGTTTGAGTTGAGTACATAAGACAATGCAATTCGTGTTACCAATAATTTAGCGGCGCGTAGAAGCACGTGCACACAATTATTGTATCTTGCTTTCAACATGGCAGGTGTCGACATAAAATAAGGACGCTCAAGTCACAAAACGTGAGTGAATAACGCTGTACAACCTTTTCAAAAACAACAGCAACAAAAAAAAAAAGCAGGCGGCATTAATTAGGCAAATTTACTTCCAGCACGTTTGATGCCAGTGCGTACTTTTAACTGGGACAATTTGCAGCAGAACGATGTGGTCTCAGCAACCGTTCTACTGGCAACAGTGGTCGGCACCGACAGCACTAGGGGCAGCAGCAACAACAGCGGCGGGACCCACATCAGCGGTAACAGTTGAACAGCCTCAATCGGCTGCCACTGCTGACAACAATTCTGCAGCGAACAGTTCACAGCAGCAGCAAGAAGGTTTGTCAGGTTTCTCCGTGCTATAGTTATTGAAAACTTTTGCGTTATTGCGATAGGGATGAAGGGTGGCATTTGGGTAGTATGACGTATTTATAAAAGGGGAATCCCGGTCTATCTATATGTTAATGAACTTTGTCATGTGTTGTACATTTATATACAGCAGATACGCATAATGAGCAACTGCTGTTGTGTTTTCTATCCTTTCATTTGCCCTTAGGGCATGGCATGCTGGCCTGAGTCTTGATCATGGTGTGCTGGTGTGGTATGGATTCATGGTTCCAAGCAGCCCTCCTCTAGTCATTCCATGCCTTCTTAGTAAACCTCTTCCACCATCTCTAGCATCCCTCCACTCCACCCTTAATGTTCTTCCTCCCCAACCCCAACACCCTCCTCTCCAACCCCAACACCCTCCTCCCACCCCAACACCCTCCTCTCCAACCCCAACACCCTCCTCTCCAACCCCAACACCCTCCTCCCACCCCAACACCCTCCTCCCCACCCCAACACCCTCCTCCCCACCCCCAACACCCTCCTCCCACCCCCACACCCTCCTCCCCACCCCCAACACCCTCCTCCCACCCCCAACACACCCTCCTCCCCACCCCCAATATCACTCCTCCCCACCTTATGTTCCTCCATCCCAGTCCTAACATCTCCCCAGTGTGATGTCCTCCTCCACTGCTCCAACATATTGACCATAGCATGGGGTTAAAATGCTAACAACTTCCTTTTCCCCTTCCTCTGCCCCACTCCCACCTCCTTTCCCCTTTCTCCACTCCTCCCCTTCCCCTTCCTTTGCCCCTCTCCACCCCTTCTTTCCCCTTCCGCTCTCTCCCCTTTCCTTCCCTCTTCCCTTTCTGCCGCCTCTTCTTCTCCCTTCCTCCTCCCCTCCCCTCCTTCCTCCCTTTCTGCCGCCTCTTCTTCTCCCTTCCCCCTCCCTCCTTCCACCCTTTCTGCCGCCTCTTCTTCTCCCTTCCTCCTCCCCTCCCCTCCCTTTCTCCTTCCCTCCCCTCCTTCCTCCCCTCCCCTTCCTTATCCCTTTTCCTTCCCCTTCCTTCTCCCTTCCTCCTTCCCCTTTTCCTTCCCCTTCCTTCTCTCCCTCCCCTCATCTCCCTTCCCCTTCCCCCTTCTCCCTTCTCCACCTCTCCCTCCCCCTTCCTTCTTCTTCTCTCCCTTTCTCAGCCCCTTCAGCTTCCCATGTCCTCATCGTCCCCACAACTAAAAAGTTCTCCTCCTCCTCTTCCTTCCCCCTCCTCTTCCTTCCTCCCTCTCCTCTTCCCTCCCCTCCTCTTCCTTCCCTCCCTCTCCTCTTCCCTCCCCCTCCTCTTCCTTCACTCCCCCTCCTCTTCCTCCCCTCCTCTTCCTTCCTTCCCTCCCTCTCCTCTCCCTCCCCCTCCTCTTCCTTCCCATCCCCTCCTCTTCCTTCCCCTCCCTCCTCTCCTTCCCCCTCCCTTCCTTCCCTCCCTCCCTCTTCCTCTTCCCTCCCCCTCTTCCTTCCCTCCCCCTCTCTTCCCTTCCCTCCCTCCCCTCCCTTCCCCTCCCCTCCTCTTCCCTCCCCCTCCTCTTCCTCTTCCCTCCCCTCCTCTTCCCTCCCCCTTCCCTTCCCTCCCCCTCCTCTTCCCCCCTCCCCTCCTCTTCCCCTCCCTCCCCTCAACCTCCCTTCCGAGCATCTCCTCTTCCCCCCCCCCCCCTCTTCCCTCCCCCTCTCTTCCCTCCCCCTCTCTCTTCCTCCCTCCCCCTCCTCTTCCCTCCCCCCTCCCTCTTCCTCCCCCTCCTCTTCCCTCCCCCTCCTCTTCCTTCCCTCCTCCCTCCCCCCTCCTCTTCCTCCCCATCCTCTTCCTTCCCTCCCCCTCCTCTTCCTTCCCTCCCTCTTGTCTTGTGTACATATGAATGCCTGCACTGTATAGGATTTGGTTGTCTTCGTTAACCCCTGCACTTGTCTCTATCCTTTCAAGACACATCCGATTGGGCGGCAAAGGCAGCCCAGTGGGCCCAGCAGAAGCAGCTGCAGGACCAGCAGAAGCAGCTGCAGGACCAGCAACAGCAGCTGCAGTACCTCCAACAACAGCAGCAGGCGTACAATCCTTGGCTCGCTGCACAGCAGCTGGACCAGCAATCTTCCTATCTGGTCCAGCAACAACAACAGGGCTACCAGAACTCGCAGTCTCAGCAGGTCTATGTGGCCCCTGCGACCTATTCCGTCCAGCAAACCTACCCAATGGTGCCCCAGACCTATCCGACAGTGCCCCAGACCTACCCGACGGGGCCCCAGACCTATCCCATCCAACCAGCTCAACCGGCCTATGCTGCCCAACAACAGGCTTACTCTGCAACCTTGCCCCACCAGTCACAGCTCACCTTTCCTCCCCCTCCTCCTCCTGCTTCACTTGGACAACCACCTCCCCCGTTTCTCCCCCCCGGGGGACCTTACCTCCCCCCGCCGCCTTCGCAACAGCAGAGCCAACAGGCACCATATTCGGGCGTGGGGGGCTTTCCTCAATCTCATCAAGCTCCATACCCCCCCGGGGGTCAGTTTCCTCAGTATCAGAACCCAGGCGGGGGTCAGCCCCCCGCGTCTCTGCAAGCATCTTACCAAGGGGTGGGCCAGTTGCCGCAGACCAATCAGGTTCCCCAGCAGGGGTCTCAGCAGGTCTCATACCAGCAAGGGGGGGCGGTGCCTCCTCAGACCCCTCAGGGCGGGGCGGGACAGCAGGGGGCAAGGTCGTACCAGGGGACGGGGCAGTCCCAGCAGCAGCAACCCTCGGATTCGTTGTTGCAGCAACAGAGAACAGCACCTGTGCAAGACGTGGTCCAGAGCTCAGTGGCTCCAACTTCTTCTTCATCTGTAGTCAATCCTCTGCCTGCCTATTCCATGCCTGCTGTGATGGAGGGCAGACCTCCACCGCTGCTGACCTGGACAGGACCACGCCCACTGGTTGGGTCTGGGGACTTGGACCCACAGGCCGGTGCCTCTAAGACCGACTTTGGGAGTGTCAGACCAAATTTTTCTGGACTGTTCCCTGCATCCAGACCGGAGTTCAATGGGCCAGGACCCAGACCCGACTTTTCTGGTCCCAGACCTGATTTTTCTGGTTCTAGACCTGGTCCCAGACCCGACTTTTCTGGTCCTAGACCTGATTTTCCTGGTCCCAGACCTGACTTTTCTGGTCCGAGATCCGACTTTCCTGGTCCCAGACCCGACTTTCCTGGTCCCAGACCTGATTTTCCTGGTCCCAGACCTGACTTTTCTGGTCCCAGACCTGACTTTCCTGGTCCCAGACCTGATTTTCTTGGTCCCAGACCTGATTTTCCTGGTCCCAGACCTGATTTTCCTGGTCCCAGACCTGATTTCCTTGGTCCCAGACCTGACTTTTCTGGCCCCAGACCTCACTTTTTTGGTGCCAGACGAGGCAGACATCCTGACTTCAGTGGACCCCGACCTGAATTTTCTGGTCCAGGACCTAGACCGCACTTTCCCGGGCACATGCCAAACTTTCCTGGACCTGGCTTTGGACCTGACTCTGCATTTGAGCCACAAGATGACTTTGATCAAGGATGTGAGGATTTTGAACATGGACCCAACGATTATGAAGAAGGTGACTTTGAACAGGGACCTGAGGGCTTTGATTATGGGGAACCTCATGAGGGAGGCCCAGGTGACTTTGAACAGGGAGGCCCAGACGATTTTGGGGAAGAAGGACCTGACAATTATGACCAAGGAGGACCCGAAGGTTTTGATCAAGGACCTAATGATTATGAACAGGTGCACACCTTTGGACCCAGACCTGGTTTTGGACCCAGACCTGGCTTTGGTCCTAGACCTGGCTTTGGTCCCAGACCTGGTTTTGGTCCTGGACCAGGGTTTGGTCCCAGACCAGGGTTTGGTCCCAGACCTGGGTTTGGCCCTGGGCCTGGATTTGGTCCCAGACCTGGGTTTGGTCCTCGCAACTTCAGACCAAGAGGGGACTTTGGACCCCGCGGGGGTCAGAGGCCTCCCTTCATGGAACCGCGAGGTCCACGTGGGCCCCCCGGGGGGTTCACACATGGTAGACCCATGCCGCCACGTCAGGCGTGGAGACCACCTCCCCCTCTCCCCGGCAGGGGAGACCTGCCACCTTTCTGTAATGAAAGCAGCGATGTCACTTCTGTGGAGCAAGTGTTCCATCATCGCGACGAGTCCTTTGGTCATCCTCCCCCTCCTCTCGTGACTGGCCCCACCCCCAGGTCACTTTTTGGCCATGGGGATGATGAGTATGGAGGTGTTGACGGGGAGGGGAGGCAAGATGGGGAGGAAGGGAGCCATGAGGGGGAGTGGGAGGGACAGCAACCACCCTGGCAAGGAAACCAGTCCGGAGAGACAGAACAATCTGACGCCCTCCCAGATAGGGAATCACACGGAGGGCAAGCGATCCCTCCACTCTTCCCTCCTTCAGAGGAGGTGGGTAGGGGGGGGATTGGAGACCAGCTGCTCCAAGACCAGCAGCAGCAGGCAGCTCAGCCTGAGCCAGCGGCCAGAGAACAGCCACAGCAGCAGGTTGGCAGTGTCCCCTCCGGTCCAGCCAACGACGCAGCCACCATACCTGGCCTGGGTGATCTGGAGAAGCAGCCAGCCGAGGCTCAAACACATCAAGTCATTGCCTCACTAGGGAAGATTGTGTCGCAGCTCCAGACGCTCCAGAGCTTGCCAAAGGTGCAATCAGAGTCTGAAAGGCAGCTGTCGGAGGAGACCAAGAAACGCGTCGCCGCCCTTCTGGCCAATGAGAGCGACAGCGATGGGGAGGGGGAGGAGGGAGCCCGTTACCTCCAGCAGGAAGTGTCTGCTGCGCCCGTCGCAAGGGAATTTGACGGCAGCTTTGACTTGAAGCCACACGTGTACAGCACCTACAGTGAACACCAACGATCAGAGGAGAGTGGGGGTTCAAACGAGGCTCTCGATGACCAGATGGCAATTGACAGGGAGGGTTGCGACGATCAACGCCCCCTGTCCCCCTATCATCGCCCCCCGCCCCCCGATGACATGGAATATCCCCCTGGACGTGGCTACCCCACTCCACCCCCACTGCTCGATCGACCCAGGGAACCCCTCAAGTTCCAGTCACATGACTATAACCACACCCAGCGGTACCCCCCTCGATTCTCGTCCCGTTCCTCCTCCCCAGGACCAGTGGTACGAGAGGGAACAGTACAGGGGTGAACCCCCTGATGATCGGCCGCTGCGTGGGGAAGCGTACGACTCGCAACCCATGCCCCCCGAGGGGGCCTACGACAGGTACACTGAAAGAGAGAGCTCCATTGCTACTCAGATAGAGACGATTGATTACAGTCATGGTGCTTTGCCTGTTATTGAGTCTGTGGACTACAACCATGGGCAACCGCCTGACTTCAATCGCAACGATTTCCCTCCTCCTCCTCCTCCTCCTCCTCCTCACAATTTTGGGTATCCTCCTGCTCCTCCTGCCCCTGTGCACTATAATCAAGGTCCAGGACCTTATCTCACGACGTATGGACCAGGGGGTGTTGGTGCGTACCCTCCTCCTGGCCCCTTCTTACTGCAGCCTGGGTACTTTCCACCGGGGTTTGATCCGAGAGACCCTGCCACGGCCGCAAATCTGTATGCTGCTTATGCAGCTGGAGGTGTGTGTGTGTGTGTGTGTGTGTGTGTGTGTGTGTGTGTGTGTGTGTGTGTATGTGTGTGTGTGTGTGTGTGTGTGTGTGTGTGTATGTGTGTGTGTGTGTATGTGTGTGTGTGTATGTGTGTGTGTGTGTGTGTACGTGTGTGTGTGTACGTGTATTTATATTGTATCACAATGCATGGCACTGTTTTTGGCACATCTGCATTTGAATTATGCCATCACATTTCTGTTTGGGCAGATGTCAAACGCAAAGTTTTGCCGGCATGGTTGCGGGACTCACTGGAGAAGCTGGACAGAGACAGGCAAAAGAAAATGGAGAAAGAATCCAAAGAGGGTGCCAAAGGGGACCAGGGCCGACCTGCCTGGTGGAACGAAGTGGAAGAGAAGGGGGTTGATTCAACTGAGCCCCCTGGGGTGCATTCCAGTAACGTGTTCCGAAATTCAAAGTCACAGTCCCCTGACCAGGTCAGTGTGTGTGTATAACAGGATTGGGGGGGGGGGGGGGGGGGGGTTTGCTGGGTTCAGTGTTGGGAAAAGTGGTGTTGTGGTGTGGGGAGAGATAATAGCATATTGGGTGGTGAGTGGCTACTGGTGTGAAGAAAACTCTCCTACCACTATATTTAGTGTCTAGGTATTAGCCTTTTTGTTTTTTGAAGAGATGCACATGTTTTCTGCGGCAAATTGCACATTTTGACGTACATTTTCAATTGCCAAATGTCAACATTAATTTTAGTTCTTGCAAAGTCCATAAGAAGTCATAAATGTACTCTAAAAAGCAGGGACTTTTTTTAAAAGCCACACATTTGGTGTATATGTAAAAGCACGAGTCTTATGGTACCCTTGCTATGTCACACATCCATCAATACCTGATTGTAGAGAAGAAGTCTTTGAGCTTATCTTTCCATATATATATTTAAAAATTAAAATTCGTAAGGCCATGAGTATTTATTATCAACTTACAAGACTTGGGAGATCCTTGGTGAGGAATTGTGCTTCACAGTCAAAAGTCTCATCTCTGTGTGTAGTTCATCCATTGTTGCATTTGGACCAGCAGAAGATACCTCATGGATGGCTGATCTAGTTGATGTAGAGTACTGTGAGGTAGATATTTTGGTTAGAACCATTTCTTTGGCTTTCAGCACAAGTAAACGTTTCAGTGGTACTGTATCTTATTCTCGCATTTCTTTAGAGCTAAACTGTCCAACTGCAAGTGCATGTTTTTGTCGTACAGAGATGTTCACACTTTCTCCCACCCAGTGGTGATCTTTGCAATACAGCATTGTTGATTGGCTGCCGTTATTGGCTAGTACCGTACTTTTTTCCCAATTGATGTTCAGCGTGGGTGTACACCAAGGTGACTCATGTTTGTGTACTGCATTCTATCTCACATGTCCATGAAGCTGGACCAGTCAGAAGTGGGTGTGGCCACTGAGTCTGAGCAGCAAGGGGGAGGAGTGGTGGAAGATGAAGAAGAGAGGCAGCTCGCCATGGTAAGCGGGAGGAGGGTGGTGTGGGAGCTAGGTGTCCATACACAGGTCTTCCTTCTCGTTATCGTTTTGTGTTTAAGGTCACCAAAATCCGCAAGATGTTGACAGAGATCCTTCTGGAAGTCACCAGCACTGAAGTCCAGTTGGTTGCCGCAGAAACACTGGAGGAATTCAGAAGTAAGGGTCTATACAGCTGGAGTGAGATTCAAGTAGAGGGTTCTTTTTTTGTTCTCCATCCAGAACCTAAGTTACCCATTGTTGCGCACCTGGTTGGCCAAAAGCTACAGCCTGGCAAAGAAGGTTTGCTAGGTAAGCTTTCTTTTGCACAGTGTGTGTTATGTGTTGTGTGTTGTGTGTTATGTGTTGTGTGTTATGTGTTGTGTGTTGTGTGTTATGTGTTGTGTGTTATGTGTTATGTGTTGTGTGTTATGTGTTGTGTGTTATGTGTTGTGTGTTTGTGTTTGTGTGCGTGTGTGTGTTTTTGCATGGTGTGTGGTGTGTGTGCAATGTATGTCAGGTGATGTATTCAACATGCGTTGAAGTGTATATGTCTGCATGTGCTATTTGTGTATTTGTTGTTGTCATAGTCCTTGTGTTATGTGTTCATAGACTCACCTGCACTTTCGGTTTCACCTGCAGGTCTGAGCGTTTACAGTTCAGAGAGTGAAGGTGAAGGAGACGAGGGAGAAGAGAGCAAGGTGGATCCCAAGGCAATAGCAAATGCCTTTCAGGGCATTATTCAGCCTGAGAGAGGGGAGGGCTCATCAACTGCCAGTAAGGAGATCCACCTGCCGGTTGGCATGGCAACAAGCGACCCAGGTAAAGGGAGCAGCAAGAAGGAACAGAGGTCAAGTGGGGAGAAGGGGAAGGAGATGTCTGGTTCGAGGAAAAGGAGCAGGTCGCCATCTCCTGGTCATGGCAACAAACATCACTCAAAGGGGAAAAGGAGCAGTAAGGGAGGAAGTGCCAGTCCGCACAAGTCTCCGTCGCGCTCCAGCTCCAAGGGGGGCAAGGGGTCCTCGCCCAAATCTGTTTCAAAGCGCCACAGTCACAGCAGGTCACCAAGCCATGGGCGGACCCCTAAAGGTTCTGAGACAAGGTGGGCCTTGTATAGAGTAGGTGTAGGAGAGGAAGGCAGTGTACCAGGAAAATGTCAAGTGCTGATATTTTTATAATGTAGTCTGGTCAGGATCCTCTATTTGTGTGTGTGTCCATAACATTCTATTCACCTCCGGTTCTCTTGTTATGTTTTTAGATCCCGGAGATAGTGTAAACTCAAGATGGTGAAAATCACTTTTGTCCTCTCTGATGTGCAGCC
The DNA here is from genome assembly GCA_013339895.1 of Ephydatia muelleri. NCBI lineage: Eukaryota > Metazoa > Porifera > Demospongiae > Spongillida > Spongillidae > Ephydatia > Ephydatia muelleri. The sequence continues at coordinate 4,535,398 of JABACO010000023.1, forward strand.
TAACTTTAGAAGGCAGTCAATACATGAGCCCTTGCTCTTTTTTTTTCTTTTTTTTTTTTCGGAGGGGTTGTATATTTTTTTCTTTCGTAGCAAGTCGCTGAGTGTAAAGACTTTCCTTATGTGATTATTACGAAGTACAATGTAAATGCGGCAGCAATGTCACATAAACGTGCGTTTTTTTTCCTTTCCTTTTCTGAAGCTGCTGCGATTTTGTACAATGAATCATTTGTTCGTGTATTTGGTGTGTGGAAACTGGAGATAATTTCTGAACGGAAATGTAATTAAAGCACGCAATAAAAATTACCATCGCTGGTTGTAGATTAAGAAACAAACAGTGAGGAAGATTGCTGGTGGATTGGTGGACAGTGTACATGTAATTGCTATATTATTAATAAACATATTAATAAGTACATTATATCATTATCATATTTTGATGTGCATTAATTAAGGATATAATACAAACAGTGGTAGATGAGTGTATTTCATGTCCCAAGTCTTTGTTGGCAACTGGCGTACTTTTGGAACACTGTGTACAAGTCCTGGTACACCAACTTTCGAAGCACTGGTAGAAAACTGGAGGAGAATGGGGCAAACGATGAAGGGGATGCTGAAGTCAACTTGCCTTTCACACTTACTGAATCTCGGTTACACGCAAATGCCAAGGTGGGTACCCAAGCGAGCACTGGAGGCCTCCAAAGACGATAGCCAAGCTGGGCTCTGTGAGGGTAGCTAAAGGAACAGAACAAAGTGTATCGGTGAGAGGCTGTATACACCTTTACGTGCCAACATTATAAATGTTAAAATTAGTTATTGTTGCATGGAGATAAAAGTAATGTGTTTGGTTTAGTATATTAAAATTATGGGCTAGGTTTGGATCAGTATACTAAAAGTATGAGCTAGATTTGGTTTCAGTATGGGCTAGAGTATACTGTAAGTATGGTTAGGTTTGGTTCAGTATACTAAATGTTGGGCTAGGTTCGGTTCAGTATACTAAAAGTATGGGCTAGGTTTGGTTTCAGTATACTAAAAGTTGGGCTAGGTTGGTTCAGTATACTAAAAGTATGGGCTAGGTTTGGTTTCAGTATACTAAAAGTTGGGCTAGGTTGGTTCAGTATACTAAAAGTATGGGCTAGGTTTGGTTTCAGTATACTAAAAGTTGGGCTAGGTTGGTTCAGTATACTAAAAGTATGGGCTAGGTTTGGTTTCAGAATACTAAAAGTATGGGCTAGACATACACTGTACCAAGGGTGCGCCCTTTCCTACTCAATGTGTGTATGCATGTGTGACTTCGATTGGTACAAGCAATATGCTAACACTGTTTGATTTAAAACAATTTTTTAAAAAGGACCACATTCAGAAAGCACCACACAACCACTTCAATAGACACACACATAAAGAACAAAGGCCTGTGGTAAGTTGCTGCAGAGTATTCTACAGGCTTTTTCACATCAAGATTAAAGGGTACAGAAGATGTGGTCAGGATGTAGACATAACAGTGAAACCTTTGAGGGTGCAAACATGAGGACACTAAGATTTTGCGGGAAAAACTCAGGACGCCTCTAATTGCGCATGGGTGTGACCATACAAATAAAATTTCGTGAAGAAAACTTCTGCCGACAGTCCAAAAACTGTAAAATTTGCAAGCATTTTCTCCCTCCAGTCTCCTGCTATACTGGATAAATCAACACAACAATACCATAAAAGAATCTACACTTATTTTTTTAAGCATTATAGCCTAAGTAACAGCTGACATTCATTCAAACAATGGACCCTGTACACTAAATGTGATAGTAAGACTCAAGCTTTGAACTTAATTCGTTCATATCTTGTGGCTGTCTTTGCTAGTTGCAGGTGCCTCAGCTATCTAATTCTAAACGGAAAGTGTTGATCATATCTGGGAGGGTGCATGTGTGTGTGTGTGTGTGTGTTGGGTGGCCTCACTAAACCACTGGACGTGATTAATAGAATAATTAACTCAGTGAACTCCTAGTGTGAAACTTCAAATCATATAATGTGGTTGATTAATAGAAAGCCACAAACCAATACATAAATAAATATACGGGATCGTTTCCGTGAAAAGGAGACCTAACGCATACATTATAGAATTTCCAGTGCGCGCAATTGAAATGTACGCTTGCGTTGAAATGTACGGCTAATTAAAATTTCAGAGCCTTACAACTCCGTGACAGATAATCCAATTCTCAGTGCGTAGGAAGCAATGTTTAGAGAACATTTCAGACTTCTAGAATATTAAAAAAATTAAAAACATGCGTTAGGTCCCTTTTCGTGGAAACGATCCCATATTATTTTAGCAACCAATTGCAGAGCAATCAAAGAAGATGTGGATATAGTTGCATAGACATGCAGCTTGGGCATGATGGTGACACAAGTCCCATCAAATAAGGCAGTAATCTAATGGCAAGCCCTCTGAGTCGAGGTATAATGGAAGGTCTGAGAACGTAGGAGGGTGGCATGAGTTGGGTACAACAACTTGGTCAACCCGATACCATTTCACCAGATCCGAACATGACTGTGCATGTAGATGTTCTGGTTGTGTAGATGGACAGGGTTAGTCCGTCCCCTCCTCCCAACATGTTCCTACACCACTATCGTCCCATGCAGTGCGCTCCAAGACCAGATCAGGTTCCCTGAACCTGCAGTACGTCCCCTGTGCCTGTACAACCAAGTGTACCCCGTTATGTCCAATTCACCTGTCAATTTTCTGTCGATGAGGTCAATGTTGATGTCCTCCATTTTCACCCTGTTCTGAAGCACAGCCTTGCACACACCGACTGCTGTCTCCACTATGTGTTGACGACCATCCTCTGGTGATAGCACCAGCACAAGGAACAACTCGCCTGGGTGGGATGGGGGAGGCGGGCAGAGGAATACAACATGCAGGTTTTGTTGTAATTAGATCAAGTTCTAAAATTATCCTAGCTACGTACAATTTCCCTGCTCCTTCCCTCCTCCCCTGGCCTCCCCCTGCCATCCCCAGTGCAGCTGAAGAGCCGTGGTATTCGGCGAAACAGCAGTTTTTACTTTAAACTGTCCTGCACACCGGGAAAGAAACCCTTAACTTTTAAAACTTACACTCACCAGTTTTGTTCAGAGCGTCGAAGCCCTCTGCGTCCTGCAGTGTGGCGACCTGCACGGCGGGCCCAGCGGCTCCGAACAGCTTCTCCTGCTGCAATACAATGGCCGTCCGAAGTCTCGCCAAGTCCTTCTTGAGGTTACCTTTAAGGAAAAACAATATATAGTTTTACAAACTCAATACGACGTGCGTATAATAGCAGAGTGCCTCTCTGTCTCTCTCTCTCTCTCTCTCTCTCAATTTCCCGCTCTAATAAAAGCACCTTTGGAATCGTACACTGAGACAACGTGTCCACCCAAGGCGAATGTCCATGTCACCGCTCGGGCCAGGTCCTCAAAAGACTCGAGCTTCTCCTGTACGATAAACGTGGTGTGCAACGGAATTTTGGTGAGTGTCTTGACATCGCACGTGATGCTCTCGAGCTTGGTTCCCTTGTGCTTCACGACATACAATAGAAAGCTGCAAAGCCACGTGAAGGCGTAAGTCGCTGATGCCTTTAGACGCGTAACTCCATGCACGCCGTGCAGGCAGAGCGCCGCTAATATGTCAGCAAAGCCCATCTTTTTGCTATTGTATCATGTTTTAGGTTTGAATCAACACCACATGGGGTTAAAATATTATAGGCCTAGATGACCCTTTTGATCCAACTATCGCTGTGGCCAAGTGCCCACGTGATAATGTACGCGTAGTTATTAACAGGTCCGCGCCCATGGCATAAGTAATGTATGGACATTTGATAGGTCCGCGTCTCTACACTAAAGTGGGCCTCCAACTGAGTGGAAAGTGGAGGACAGCTGCGTGGAACACCGTAAAAGGAGTGTGTTAGTATGCAATTCTAATTACAGCCATTATTTACAGCTCTCCGCGAGTTCAAGGATAAACGTGAGGGGGAGGTATACGTGGCAATCAGTCGTCAGCCGGCCCTCAGCAAGCAGCCGTCAAATTCAAAGACAAAATCTCATTCCTGTAAGGTTGAAGTTTGAAACCGAAGAGAGGTTGCACTGGCATTGTATAATTCAATTTAACTGCTAATCTACTTTCACTGGAGAGTTTTAATACATATTTCTTTGCCTGCATTACCAAATCGTTTTTAACGTTCAAAATGTGGGCGGCATGCGAACCTGAATAATGTAAATATGAGATCGTTTCTGCGGAAAAAATTTCTAGTGCATGCAGCAAGGAGCCTACTATATTATGTCTGGTACAAGCAATAGAAATGTAACGTTTGAGTTGAATTGTATAGCTAATTAAAATTCAGTGTCCTACAACTCCATGACAGACACTCCGATTCTCAGTGCGTAAGAATCGCTACTTCTAGAATATCATACAAATAAAAATATGCACTAGGTCCCTTTTCCTGGAAACGATCTCACATAAAGAAATTAATAATTCTGTCCATAAATAATAATACTTTCTTTCACACAGCATCCAGTGTGGCAATGGCTGCAAAGGAGAGCGCAGCACGCTCACCTTGTGACGGATGAGAAGGGCACAGTGAGCTGGAAGGTGATGAAGGAGATGATGAAATACGTCTGGCCCAAAGACGAGGCCTCCTTAAAGGCCAGAGTTGTGTTTGCCATTGGCCTTTTGGTGGGGGCAAAGGTAGGCATTAAATAGAATGACATTCAACTTTTAAACAGCCTACTCTTCTAGGTCCTCAATGTAGCAGTGCCCATCATATTCAAGTACGTAGTGGATTATTATAACAAGCTGCCTTCAATGGTGACCACCGAGGGGGCCATCATCACTTTGGGAACAGCCCTTATACTAGGATGTCAGTAGTACAATGGTATCTGTGCCAGTAGCCTGAGATGTGTGCATTGACCACACGTGTGCATCACACCAGTAGCATGATATGTGTGCATCACACCAGTAGCATGATGTGTGTGCATCACACCAGTAGCATGATATGTGTGCATCACACCAGTAGCATGATATGTGTGCATCACACCAGTAGCATGATATGTGTGCATCACACCAGTAGCATGATGTGTGTGCATCACACCAGTAGCATGATGTGTGTGCATCACACCAGTAGCATGATGTGTGTGCATCACACCTGTAGCATGATATGTGTGCATCACACCTGTAGCATGATATGTGTGCATCACACCTGTAGCATGATGTGTGTGCATCACACCAGTAGCATGATATGTGTGCATCACACCAGTAGCATGATATGTGTGCATCACACCAGTAGCATGATATGTGTGCATCACACCAGTAGCATGATGTGTGTGCATCACACCAGTAGCATGATGTGTGTGCATCACACCAGTAGCATGATGTGTGTGCATCACACCTGTAGCATGATATGTGTGCATCACACCTGTAGCATGATATGTGTGCATCACACCAGTAGCATGATATGTGTGCATCACACCAGTAGCATGATATGTGTGCATTGACCAATCGATGGTGCATTCATGCCAATACCATGGCATATGGCATCAAACAGCTTCCTCAAATGACATCCAACTCTTCTATACTGGGTGTTGATAAATGAGTACGGAGCTTTTGATTACTCTTACTCTGTTTTATTATAACAATTGCAAAGACAATTATATAAATGTGAATACAGCAGTGCACACATGCTAAGCATAGTAGGGTACATAGCTTTGACTGCATGGCCCTAGAGCTGGCTCTTCTGAGGGCACAACTCAGCCTACGTGTACCATTAAATTGGCTAGTATTAAATTTACTTATTAGGCAAAATAAAATATTTCAAAGGTACGACTATGAAAATAAGTTTGGTTTAATATTTAAAAAAATGTGCTAATCAAGTTGAAACAATCTTCGTTATAAATTATTATACCCATTTCATTATGGTATCCAAACCAACTAATTGGACGTTAAAACCCTCAAAAATCAAGCATTATTGACTTGCCGTTGAGGTGGGTTTTTGCTTAACGTTTTCAAGGACTAAAAACTATTATTACAACTGTTTGCGTTGCACCCATTTGTAAACACCTTTGTACTCTGCTCCTATCAGTCGTGCATGGACAGGCTAATAGGAGGGTCCACACAATAGTGCCAACACATGCTAACTTGAGGGGCACATATACGGTACATTGCTTGTGCTGATATAAGGTTCCCCTTACCCAGATGGTGGCGCCAGGCTTGGAGCATCTTTGTTCAGCGAGCTGCGAAATGCGGTGTTTGCGAAAGTGGCTCAGAACTCCATTCGGAAGCTGTCCAAAACCACTTTTCAACACATCCATTCCCTGGATCTCAGTTTCCATCTCTCCAGACAAACTGGAGCCATATCAAAGGCCTTGGACAGGGGGACCAGGTAAGTTATCATATATTGTTGTTGTTTTTGTTGTCGTTGTTGCTATATGTGGGGTGTGTTATGAGTGTACTGGTATCACACCAAGTTGTTACATTGGGAAGGTCTAGAATAGAGATGTATTTCATTTGCGGCTTATCCATCCAATGAATAAACTAGGCTGTACATGTACAGCTGTACTTGAACCTATTGATTATTCAAAGTTTCATTAAATAGATATTCTCTCTTTAGTAGAAATTTAAATAGCCACAATTAAAACTCATTAAATACTAATGGTCAATTCGGTTGATTGTGTGACGCCTAAATTGTACTGTATTTACGTGTTCTGCACTTCCACCCACACAATTTAGAGGACTAAACTTCATCCTCACAGCAATGGTCTTCAATGTGTTCCCCACCATCTTTGAGATCAGTCTGGTGGCTGGCATACTCGTAAGTAGCAGAGTGTCTCTGTGTAGCTGGTGTGCTCAAACTGGGCTATGCAGTCGTACAGGTGTGGGCTCTCGTATGCATTGGTGAGTCTGGGGACCATTTTCAGTTATGCTGCCTTCACGTTTGCCGTCACACAATGGAGGCAAGTGTGTGTGTGTGTGTTGGTGTAGATGTGTGGATGTGTATGGATGTGTGGATGGGTGTGTGTGGATGGGTGTGTGTGGATGGGTGTGTGTGGATGTGTATGAGGATGTGGATGTGTATGTGGATGTGTATGAGAATGTGTGGATGTGTGTGGGGATACATGTGTGGGATGTGTGTGGATGTGTGTGTTATGTGGTGGGGAGTGTGGGTGGTGGTTGGGTCTTTGTAATTCTGTATGCACCCATGACAGGACCAAGTTTCGGGTTCAGATGAACAAGGCGGACAATGAAGCTGGGGCTAAGGCTGTTGATTCTCTCATCAACTATGAGACAGTCAAAGTAAGTGCTTTGCATTGTGTTCTCCACTTGGTGCATCCTTTTGCTGTAAGGGTGAGGCGTGAATATTGTTATGCTCTACCCATGGCAACACTGTATTGTCCCATGATTAATTAATGGAGGCTTTAATCAGCCGCCACCGGTATTTATCGGCCACAACCTAAATCTCACATTTGCAACTTTCTGTAGAATTCAAATTGCCTTTCAGGTAGGTAAGTACTTGGACTGATGTTTTGAATAGTCTGTTTCATCTATAAAAATGTTTGGACTCCAAAAGATAAGGCAAGAAATGAATAGAGTAATTGTGCAGGATCAGAATGTACGGCTTTATCATTTTGGTGGTAATAAATAATTGCGGGTGTTGTGTAAAGAAAGCAATTTTAACTTGCTGATCATTGATTTGGCAAATTAATAAATCCCCAGACTATTTTACCAATAACTCATTACGGCAGCTTGGTGTGCACAAACAAATGCATGGGAAATAGATTTCCATTTCAAAAATAACATTACTACACCAACAAATAATATGGAAGGAGAGAGAGAGAGAGAGAGAGAGAGAGAGAGAGAGAGAGAGAGAGAGAGAGAGAGAGAGAGAGAGAGAGAGAGAAAGAAAGAAGAAAGAAAGAAAGAGAGAAAGAGAGTACTATTCCACTGAGGTGGTTGATTGTTGAGTGTACTGGCGTTATTGTCAAAACCTGTTCATTCAGTACTTCAACAACGAGCGCTTTGAAGCAGAGCAGTACAACAAGCTTCTGGCGAGGTATGAGGACGGTGCCCTCAAGACCACCACAAGTCTCTCCGTCCTCAACTTTGGACAGAGTGCTATCTTCTCTGTTGCCCTCACCGCCATCATGCTAATGGCCAGTCAGGGACTGACAGCTGGTAGGAGGGCAAAGCCCATGATCTATGTTGCAGGGTCTTGTGTTGCATAGTTGTGTCATAGTTGTGTGTCTCGCTCTTCTTTTTCAGGGACAATGACTGTGGGTGACTTAGTGATGGTGAATGGGCTAGTGTTTCAGCTCTCCATTCCACTCAACTTCCTGGGTTCTATCTACCGGGATGTCCGGCAGTCTTTGATCGACATGCAGAACACATTCAACTTGCTCGAACTGCAGTCAGCCATCAAGGTACACACATACTGTATGGTATCTGTGCACACACATACACACATAGAAGTATGATTTCCTTTTGTACTCTTGTCTTTAGGAAAAGCCTGGTGCGCCAGCTCTGATACTTACACCAGATTCAACTACTGTGACATTTGAGGATGTGGTCTTTGGGTATGACTCCAACAGACTCATTTTAAATGGTGTCTCCTTTCGAGTACCCGCCGGCAAGAAGATTGGGATTGTAGGAGGCAGTGGTTCTGGGTAAGTAAGTGACTGTACAATTGGAGTGAGTGCAGAGGGAAGTTAGCACAAGACAGTTTACATTTGAAGATAGCACATGGACAATAGTCACTTCTCTCCTTGATGGATGGAAGAAAGAGAGCGATGTAAAAAAAAAGCCGTGTTGGACTGATATTGGTTAGTCTGCATGCACCCTACTTCTCTATCAGATAGAAAGCATCCTGTCTCTAGATGAGCGTCACATTAAGTTAGGGGTAGGAGTTCTTTTCCCTTCCTTCCTCTCCCCCTCCCTTCCACCATCCACAAAATGCATGTTTAAATAGTTAACGGTGTGCTTCTCTGCTGCACAGGAAGACAACAATTGTCCGCCTTCTCTACCGGTTTTTCGAACCTTCTTCTGGTCGGATCTTGATTGGAGATCGTGATATAAGGGACGTGACTGTAGATAGCTTGAGAAGAAACATTGGCTTTGTTCCACAGGATCCTGTCCTGTTTCACAACACCATTTACTTCAATGTGGCATACGGACGGCTGGATGCACCAAAGGAGGAAGTCATGGGGGCAATAAAAGCAGCCAAATTGCAGGAATCCATCGAAAAAATGCCCCAAAAGTATGAAACCCAAGTTGGTGAGAGGGGTCTGAAGCTTTCAGGTATGTCATTCTGCAAATATGGTGACTTGTCAAACACTTGTGGATTGTTGACAATTAGGTGGTGAAAAGCAGAGGGTTGCTATTGCAAGGGCAGTACTAAAGGGAGCGCCCATTCTGGCCTATGATGAAGCTACATCTTCACTTGATTCCATCACAGAGCAGGTATACCACTGCAGCACCTCAGTTCCACTTCCTTTCATTTTATTTTTTATTCTCAGACAATACTGGGGACAGTGCGCAACATCACTAAGGACAAAACGTCTATATATATTGCACACCGTCTCTCAACCATTATGGATGCAGACAAGATTTTTGTCCTTAACGAAGGAAAAGTACACGAAAGTGGCACTCATTCCCAGTTGGTGTCTAATCCCGCGTCTTTATATGCCGAAATGTGGGCTAAGCAGAACAGCGTTGCTAAGTGATGTTTTATTTTATTTTATGGCGCATGCGTAAACCTTGAGTTTAACCCTTTTGAATTGGAAAGGAAAAAATGGCGTTTAGAAATATTAAGTGGGCTGGTTTGTGGCGAACGACGAGAAGATACGTGAGTTCATTTATGGACCACTATAAGGCAGAAGAAGAACATGCCCTTAAAACAATGGCCACCTGGAAGAAAATCTCTCTGTTCATTGCTATACCAGGGGTGTGTCTCACTGCCTATCACGCATATTCAGCAGAGAAAGAACACATCGCTCACGAACAGGAGCACGGCAGACCTGAATTCATTCCCTACACTCACCTAAGGATCAGGAGTAAACCGTTTCCTTGGAAGGACGGAAACCACAGCCTTTTTCACAATGCCCACACCAACCCTCTACCAGAAGGCTACGAAGAGGACCACGGCAGCCATTAGCTGAACGTACATTAGTGTTTGCATGCTGTGTTAGGATTGCATCATTTCGCCCAATACCAAATATTGTAGCGGTACGTGATAAATACTAAACGTACATTAGTGTTTCAAGTTGCTGATAATTATTATATAGTAGCTATACGTGATAAATAGCATAATGAAACGAGTTCATAGTGTACATGTAACCGTACATCGGTGCTCATCTCTTTTTGTACATGCAGGGGTTCAGCTGTATTTCGGGCAGGTCTATTGAGGCCAACCTGTTCCGGCGAACCAACTTAAATTCAACGTCCACAAACATCTTACTGAACAACTCTTTGTTGAGCAGTTGGAAACCGAGCGTTTCCACGTCAGCGACAAACGTGTCCAACGATTCGAATCTACTAGCAATCTCGCAAATCTTTAGTAGGCCGTCCCTTTTCAGCACCCTCCTTGCTTCCAAAAGGAAATCGGTAATGTTGGTGCCCATGAGAGAGAGGCAGAAGACGCAGACGTCCACAGACATATTCTCTATGGGAACGCTCTTCATGTCACAAACCGTTACACGTTCATTGGACGCCACAAGGTCAAACGAGTAAACTCGCTGCGGCACGCTCTGAGCGAGTTGTGCCTCGCCGCAGCCAAAATCAGCCGCAACGTACGATACAGGCAACTGTTTCACGTAGGATATCACTCGTTCCAGGGGATTGCAAGGCCATTTGGTGACCTGGGTCCTGAACCCGGTGTGATAAGCTACGTATAGTTGCGGGTCTTGATCGAACAGGTCCTTTGCCTTGTCACTGGGCATAGAATACAGCTGCTCATTCAGCCATCTGAAGCGAGCACCCTCCATTTTGTCTTGCATTTTGGAATGAAAGGTAGCCTTTCCTCCTGAGCCAGTCGGTGCTGTACGCTCCGGTAAGCAAACGGTGTTTGCAACTTTCTTTTTTTTCGTCTGCGGTGGTGTTTCTCCTATTGACTTACGGTCGTGCGACACACTGTCCACGAAGCCACGTTTCTTGCTCTGAAGAATTCTTCTTTGTCTGTCTCGCGTACTAGTAGGTTCGTGCTCTTTTGAACGTTGTAGCGGAACGCTTTGCTCCAGATCAACTCTAGCGAGTACTGAAACTTTCTTCTTGCTTTTTCTCCCTAAAATTTTATTCTTCCCAAATAACGCCAAGGATAAACCTTTATCCTCAGCTGCATCGTGAGACCACTCTTCCTCCACAGCGAACATAATACTATGTCTAATTAGTGCACGCTCTAAAACTAAACACACGTCCGCTGTACTAATACACATACATGTACATGTACTGTAACATTTTCGGTGTGTTTAATTAAATTGATGGACGGCAATGACTGACGCTCAAGAAGCCGATGCAAGCGAGGACTTTACAACAGAAGCAAAGTATAAGCAGTTCAGTTATGAAGTTGAAAAAGCATTGAGAAACTTCGAGTTGTCTACCGAATGGCCCGACCTGATATCTGCACTGACCAGGCTGAACAAGGTAACCTGGCAGCTCATTAATAATCCAGGTGTTGGCTTACGAACAGCATTTTATTTATTTATTTTTGTTTAAAACTTTGGCGCATTAATTCCTTGGTAGGTTTTCTTGGCTTACACCCAGTATCCGGAGGTCCCGCACAAGCTAACAGTATCTAAGAGACTCTCCCAGTGCTTGCACCCCAATCTTCCTAGCGGTGTTCATCTTAAAGTTCTCGACGTTTACGCGTCCGTATTTAACCGGATAGGACCGAGAGGGCTGAGCGGGGACCTCTTCCTCTACAGCAGCGGCCTCTTCTCCCTGCTCGGATATGCTGCCATGTCGGTTCGTCCGTTGCTGCTGGAGATATACGAGAAGTATTACCTGGCGCTCGGGAAGGGCCTCGTTCCCTCACTCCACGGTCTCGTGCTCGGCCTGCTCCCTGGATTGGAAGATGGATCGGAGCACACAGACCAGTAAGCTGATTTACGGGTGTGTGTGTGTGTTTGTGTCATCCTACATCGCTGTGGACACGTGTGTGCCATTTGTGTAAGTGTTTACATTTATGGGTGTAAACGGTATTCATGACCACCTGATACTGAAGGCTTATGGCAATTTGGTTTCTTCCATGTTTGTGTTCTTCTCTTTCACTCTCTCTCTCTCTCTCCCTCTCCCTCTCCTTCTCCCTCTCCTTCTCCCTCTTCCTCTTCCTCTCCCTCTTCCTCGCCCTCTTCCTCTCCCTCTCCTACATACTGCTCAAAATAGGATCTATAAGCTCCTGGATAGGATCTGCTCCCAGACAGACACATGTGCCTTCTACCAGGTCCTGTGGCAATGCATACTGGACTCATCTGCTGTTCGTCTGCCAGCACTGAATTACCTGCTGTCGAAGATAAACAGGAAGGGCGGCACAGAAGACCAGTCATCCTATCTGGGGGAGAATTTGTCTTTAGTGGTAAGTATCTGCTGCCTCAGGGGAGGTTAGTGCCAGCGACATAAGGGTGAAGCTATTTGGTAGATTCACATGAAGGAGGTTTGAAATGGGGCACATCACATGAAGGAGGTTTGAAATGGGACACGTATCACTAGTCATGCTGCACAAATCTTAGTTGTTATAGTTCTATATCACCATGACAACGTGTGCTGTAATCCAGTGCCAGTATCACCATGACAACGTGTGCTGTAATCCAGTGCCTGTATCACCATGCCAACGTGTGCTGTAATCCAGTGCAGTTCTCCTTACCACACCCTTATCCTGCCACACCCCTTATCCACCACACCCCTTATCGCGTACCACACTCCTTCCTGCTACACTGATAAATGTCATATTGTCATATCTCTTCTTGATGCCACTCCCATTCACCACACCCCATCTGATGTCATATGCTGCCACACCCCTTCCTGATGCCACTCTCACCCTTCCCTCATGTCCCCAGACCCTTGCCACCTGCTCTGCACTGCTGGACCACAATGTGCTCGTGGAGAGGGCAGCCCTGGACGTGGTCAGTGCCCTCTTCCCCTTCCACCATCCCCTCCTCCTCCCCTCCGACACCACCGTCGTCCTGGCCGCTGCCCTCCAGACCTTGCTCAAGAGGGACGCCTCCCTCATCAGAAGGCTCTGCAGCTGGCTCCAGGGGGCCTACTTCGACAAGCTCGGCCCCTTGCCAGCGACCCCGGCCGGGGAGTACTTTGAGCTTTACACCAGAGAGCATCTGCTTGCAGCCGTCCGGAGGCTCATTTCCCAGGGGGCCCTCGCGGCCCGGTACGGGTCCAAGGGGGCGGCCGTCCTCCCCTACCGTCTGCTCAGGGCCCTCCTGGAGAGGCCGGAGATCGGCACGGAGGTGGTACGCGGTGTGCTGCTGGAACTGGTGCTCTGCTTCAAGGGACAGGTCGATGGACCGGCGGGGGGCGGGGAGTTGGATCCGGAATCGGCCTTGGGGCCTGTTGCTGGGGCGAGTGTCCTTCGGCAGAACGGTGGCGTTGCGAAGCAGTACGGCAGAAAGGGATCGCTCAGGGCCGAGATAGTGCAGTCGGCGCACCTTTTTTTTAGCAGCCTCGGGACCATGGTCCTCTGGGAATGGCTGTGCATTCTGGTTCACCGTACCCTTTCAGGACCGGTGGAGGGGGAAGACCTTTTGCTATCTCCCTCGTTAAAGCTGGACAGGTGCAGGTCACCCAGCGCACTGACAAAAGGGTTGTCTGTCTCCGTAGTAACCGGTCTCGTCAAGTTTTTGCTGAAAGCTTTGCCGTTGGTAGGTTATGTAGCTGATCTGTGGATCATTTGGCTGTGCTGCATGCACAAGTGTGCCTGGGAATATATTTGGTGCACATACTATGCATGTACGCTTACACACAAATTTGTACTTGCAATTCACATAAAATGTTTGCACACACACTCACATACACATACACACATGTGCACATACGCCACATATACACCACACACACACACACACACACACACACACACACACACACACAGGACTCTATGGAGAACATGCACAATAGACATCTCCCTCGTCTCCTCCTCGTCTTGGTAGAACAGTTGGCAGGCAGAGGGCAGGACCTTTCCCTTTCAGAGCTCTACCAGTGCCTCGAACTAGCCCTGTCCATCCTGAGGGAGCTGAAGGACTCACCCTTGGCTCGCTCTACCACCCCCCACACCCCATCCACCCCTCTCTTCACCACAGGGATGCCAGAGGGCTCAGGTCTGGGCCGTCTTTCAAGGCAAGACAGTTCCCAGTCTGATTCTGGCCTGACCCAGGGGCAACAATTGGAGACAGACTTTGAGTTGATCGAAGTGAAGAATGGCATCAGAGATCACTATCTGAGGTTCTTTGAGCAGTTCCTCAGGCAGGAGAGGTGTGGTGGGGGAAGGGAGGAGGGAGGAAAGGCATTCTCTGCTGCTGATCTGGTTGTGAAGGGTGTTCCGAAAGAGGTGGAGTGTTGCTATGAAGCGACGTATAAGCTGCTCCTGCAAGTGCACATGTATGTGGAAGGAGAAGGAGGGAATGTGGGTGAGTTAGCTTGGCGTTGTTAGTCTTTTGTGCTGGATGGGTTGTGAGTGTTTCTGGTGTTGCTGCTGCAGAGATGGCTGAGTTACCTCCACCGTTGACTGCACTGATGGAGAGGTGCTGTGGATCACAGGGGCAGCACCTGACATTCGTTGCCATGGAAACCCTATTCAGGGTGATGGAGGCATCTCACGTGGTCGATGTGGACGTTGAAAGTGACAAGTCGAAGTTCCCTGTGAGGTCATCGAGTCCCGTAATGAACCCATCTGTCGTTGGTCTGGTGAAGAAAAGAGTGGACTTCCTACAGGCAGGTTTCTGTCTCATACCCTCCCTTTAATTAGCCACTTTCCTGTGATGCCAACCCATGCTGTTACATTTATACCACTGTGTGCCCCTTAGTACTGTCACATGACTTCCTGTACACTCCCTCCATGCTGTCACATGACTCTACTTATGCTCCTTTGTGCTGTCACATGACTAGGTACCACATGTGTTATAATGCTCATCCTCCATGTGCATCTTTGTACTGTCATTCACCAGCTGCTCTGTCATGGTGTCTGATACATACTCCCATTCCCCATGATGCGTCCAGCACCCCCACTAATTCTTCCATACAAACTCCTTTGTTTCCTCTATCTCCACTCCAGCACATCAGTGTTCTGCTGTGGAGCTGCTTGTCCCCACAGTACACCGACCTTCACGTGCAGGCTGCCACATACCTCTCCTGGCTCCACTCCCTGATCACTCCCCTGATAATCTGCGAGAGAACCATCTTGGAAGACTTTGCAACACAAGTAAGTGGTACATTCGGCAGCAATATCTTTCTCACTCTCTCACTCTCTCTCTCTCTCTCTCTCTCACTCTCACTCTCACTCTCTCTTTCTCACTCTCTTTCTCACTCTCTCTTTCCCTCTCTCTCACACACACTCTCTCCTCCCTCCTTTCTCTCTCTCTATCACGGCTGTATTGTTCATTGCAGACTGTGGGGCCTTACCAACGCTTTGCATCTTTGTGGCAGTACACACCACCTGTATACAGTCAGACCATCATCAGGCCATTCAGGAGGTAATGGGGGCAGTCACTGTACCTGATCTATTTAACCAATAGCTTGTTCTGTTCTCATTTACACGTACATTACATTCAATATAATTGTCACTACACTAGTGCGGGTATCATTTATAATAGTTATTTAATAGGTGCCCAAATTGCTGAAGTTTGGAGTCTGATGTTTGCAGACATGTTGAATCATGTGACTTGTGTTGATTTTGCAATTTAGTATATTGATCTTATTTGTTCCAAAACCTAAGTGTCTGTGCATGTGCTTGATGACATTGATTATGTGTGTACATGTCACACATACCACACACACACACACACACACATACACACACAAACTCATACACACACACACACATACCACACACACATACCACACACACATACCACACACACATACCACACACACCACACACACCACACACCACACACACATCACACACACACATACACACACAAACTCATACACACCACACACACATCACACACACACATCACACACACACACACACACAAACTCATACACACACTGTCACACATACCACACACACCACACACCACACACCACACACACCACACACACATCACACACACACACACACTGTCACACATACCACACACACATACCACACACACCACACACACCACACACCACACACACCACACACACCACACACCACACACACACACACACACACACACACACAACAGGGCTCTGATGAGGATGCTCGAGGGTCTCCAGTCTCAGGACGCCGCTGTGCGTGGCTTCATTGGCTCATGGGTGAAGCTCTGCCTCCAGCAGTCAGACCTGGACCTCCTCCTCCACCCTCTCCTGAGGATCCTCCAGGAGGCAGATCTCAAGAGGGCCTCCTTCGAAGCCCCCACCACCAGACCCAAGGTGGAGCACCACTCCAAGTACTTCTACGAGTCACTGGGCAAGGCCGGCGGGAATGAAGAGATGGGGAAGAGCATGGAGCCAGCCCTGATGTACACCCAGGTCTATGACACCAGTCAGGTCCTCTTTGCCCTCTCCATCCTCCAATCCACTGTCACTGCGCACCGTCCTGACACAGTGGTGGCGCGGCTAGGTGAGGCCGTGGTGGACCTGAGGAGCTACAGGGCCGGGAGCCCGTCTAGGGGCGACGCCCTCCTGGTTTCCAGGCGCCAGGAGTCATCGTCTCTGGCGACAAGATGTCTGGGGACGAGAGAGCAAGCTTCGCAGAGGAAGAGCCTCCTTGAGTTTGTGTTGTCGACGTGCGTTGTGTTCCTCCATTCAGAATATCCACTCACGGGGGAGGTGTCCCAGAGCGACCTGGTGGCCAACGTGAAGGTCAAGATGGCCGCCGCTGAGCTCATCACTACCATCTTGCACGAGTTTGTGCGGGCGCTGGAAAAGGAGGGGCCACGGACGGAGAGGGTTGGGAACCCGAGCTACGTGTCAGCTCTGGTCACGCTGTGCGATGTACAGAAGATTGGACTCCAACAGATGGCATGTGCCGTCCAGACACTCAAGGAAAACTCCACCCCAAGCTCTGCCCTTCCACCCAACGGCAAGGGCACGGAGTCGCTGTCCGGTTTTGTCGGAGGGAAGATGGACAGCCGTCTTAGTCTCCCGACCTCCATCCTGGAGCCGTATTTTGTCCAGCTTCTCAAGTTGGTCCAGCAGCTGGTCGTGCTCGACACACTAACCCTCCCGGACTCGTCCCTCCCTCCTCCCTCTCCATCAGCTTCCTCCTCAGCAGCAGCAGCATCTCCAGGGTCTGACCCCGCCCACAACTACGTGCCCTCCTACCCCACAGCTGCCCAGCCCTTGTTCCAGTCCCTGCTCCTTGATGCGCTCAGTGACCTCTCCCTCCTCCCCCTCCATTGGCATGTCCTGGACATGGCCACCTCCCTCCTCTCCCATGTCCCCCTGCACCTGGAGGACCTGGTCCCCAGGCTCATCATCCAGGTGTGCTCCAACCTCGGCCTGCTCCTGAGGACGACGAGTGTTGTGGGGCGGAGTAGCGTAGATGGGGAGGAGGAGGGGAGGGAGGACCGGAAGAGAGTGAGGGTAGTGCCCAGGCTGAGCGGTGAGGTGGTCGTGACTTACGTGAGATCTCTCATCTCCCTTGTCCACTTCTGTCTCTTGGGAGCCAGGTTTGATGACGGCTCCACTTGCTTCCATCAGGAGCTGGACGTGTTCCGGGACATGGTTTCGGTCCGGGACGCGACCGTTGTCCCTGCTGCCTTGACCCCTGTGATGCTGCAGCCGTCAACCGTGGCCTGGCTGTTTGGGATGTTCTCCGGGGGGCAGAAAGGTTCGGATGGTGTCAGGGAGGAACAGAAGTCCAAGATGGGGGGGCTCCAGGGGCAGGGCCAGGCAGTGTTGGGGCTCCTGTCCAGAGTGTACACTGTGCTGGCCGACCTGTGGGTTCACTTCAGAGGGTCTGGGGACGTGCCCCTTGCTCGTACACAAGATGACTCGGCTCAGAGCAGGAAGTGGAGGGTGGAGTTTGAGGTGTGGCTGCGAGTAATCGTGGTGGAATTGTGCCAATAGTTCCAACTGTGTTTGTGTGTGTTGTGTTCGTGTGTTTGTGTGTGTGTATGTGTTGTGTTCGTGTGTGTGTGTGTGTGTTGTGTATGTGTGTATGTGTGTGTGTGTTGTGTGTTTGTGTGTGTGTGTGTTGTGTGTGTGTGTTTGTGTGTGTGTTGTGTGTGTGTGTGAGTGTACTTGTGCCTATTGGTGCAGCTCATTCTTCCTGTCTCACTTCCATTTCTTCCTCGTGCCCCCATAGGATGTTGTTCGCCTGACGCTCCACCTCCTCCAGCCCCTCTCCAAGCAGCTGCCTGTAGCTTTCCTCACATCAGTGGCTGACACCTGGGCTGTCTGGGTGAGCTCTCTGTGTGGCTTACCACTTGTGGCCAATCGGGTGTCTCCCCCTCCCTCTCCCCCCCCCTCCCCCTCTTCCGTAGAATGTTGAGTCCAAGTCAGATGTGATGGGACGACAGAGACAAGAAACGTTCGTTGAGTTACTGCATCGCATCACGGTGAGCTTTCTCAAACAGAGGTTGGGGAGAGAGGGAGGGCTGTGTATGTGCATCAGTGTGCAAGGTATCATTGAAAGTGTGGGCAGGCCATAGTGGTGTCCTAATGTGGGCAGGGCCATAGTGGTGTCCTAATGTGGGCAGGCCATAGTGGTGTCCTAATGTGGGCAGGGTCACGGTCATGTACATTCTGGTTGTTCCACATTTTGAATCCTTAGTGGAATAGTGGTAAGCAAGAAGCTGGTCTGTGACTGTGCTTGCAATTTAAGGGATAGGTTTGTTGTGTAACACACACACACTTGTCAAATCAAGCCTCACCCATGTTTGTGTTATCCCTTTGTCCTCCACCCCCTCCCCCTCCCCCCTCCCTCTTCCAGGTCCTTCCTCTGGAGAAGATGGTAGAAGGTGTGCGACTCACCATTGCTGAAGGAGCCCGGGTATCTGGTGTGGAATTGGTCTCTGTCAAATACAACAATCTCCTTCATTTCTTGTACAAGTACATAAGCAGGCAAGTGGGGCATGAAAGATGTGTGTGTCTCATTGGAATCAACAGAAAACGTAAACGTGACTAACTGTAATTTCAAAGAGTTGAATGTTTGCAATTCAGTCTGCTTTGTGGTACACAAATATCAAGCCCTCATATACCGCTACTATGGCAACTGTTTGTGTTGCTCACTGTTTAACAGTCGACTGGTAGTCACCTGTAAGTGTGGAGGGAAAAGTGGAGATGATATGAATGCTTCATGATGCAATCATGCTCTATATTGTTTGTGTGTGTTCAGCATCGTGTAATTAAAGGACTATTTTGGTTCCTGTGATAATTGTCTCCACGGATGTGGTTCAACAGATTATGTACATGTGGTGTAATCGATTATGTGAAGTGACATGTGGGAATGGATGTCAAGGTTATATGACTGTAGGAATGTATGGAATGTATGCTATGGGAATGTATGCTATAGGAATGTATGCTATGGGAATGGGAATGTATCCATGGTTATAATAGCGTGACTATTGGAATCTCTCTCCAGTGTACACCAGAGCACAGAGGAGCTATCCAGCTGCTCAGGTGTACTCATTGGCTTCCTGAAGGAGGTCTGCCAGCTGGTGCTCACCCCTGGTGTCAGTGGCAACCCTGCCTCCAGCTGCCAGTCTGTGTGCATGCTTACCAGGTAAATGGAGGGGACAAAAAGCTATCCTAGAAGGACTGCCAAGAAGAGGCAGCTTGGCTTTATATGGACTGTTAGAAGGAGAGTAAAGTCAGTTCAATCAACTTTTTGCATGACGTTGGATATCTGATTCTGGTACAATGCTTATATGTCAACAAAAGTTCAGATTACTGGGGTGTGTGTGGAAAGAATAATCCTATTTGATACAGGTCACTTGAATATTATTAATGGTTATTAGTATGGTGTTAAATAGGTAGAGGGTTGATGTGTTGATCAGTACTGTGTTCTACTAATGACTTTGCATCTACAAATCAAATGTTTGTGCCCTGCTGCTTCTGACTACTTGCAGTCTGAGGGATCGTGTGTAGCTAAATTACTTGGCAAGATCAAAACACAATCTTTTCCTAGGTAAAATGGAAGTTACACACCTTATAGACTACAGGAATAAAAAAATAAAAAAAACAAGGAATTAAATAATATCCAAGTAACCTGTATCCAATAGTATTCTTCTCCCCAAATATTGCATGTAGAACTGGAACCCCTCCCCCCCCCCCCCACCCCCCTTGTTGACATAAGCATTGCTCCAAAATGCAGTCAGTAAATGGTTAACATCAGAGATCCCAAAATTTGTACTTCAACATCTATCGTACCTAGTTATAAACAAGATTGGACAATGTCTTGCAAAAAGTTAATTGAACTGACATGACTTTACTCAGGAAGGTGGGCCTTAAATGGACTGTTAGGAAGAAGGTGGGCCTTAAATGGACTGTTAGGAAGAGGGTGGGCATTAAATGGACTGTTAGGAAGAAGGTGGGCCTTAAATGGATTGTTAGGAAGAGGGTGGGC
>JABACO010000023.1:4557117-4574061 GCA_013339895.1 Ephydatia muelleri
ATGTCCCCAGACCCTTGCCACCTGCTCTGCACTGCTGGACCACAATGTGCTCGTGGAGAGGGCAGCCCTGGACGTGGTCAGTGCCCTCTTCCCCTTCCACCATCCCCTCCTCCTCCCCTCCGACACCACCGTCGTCCTGGCCGCTGCCCTCCAGACCTTGCTCAAGAGGGACGCCTCCCTCATCAGAAGGCTCTGCAGCTGGCTCCAGGGGGCCTACTTCGACAAGCTCGGCCCCTTGCCAGCGACCCCGGCCGGGGAGTACTTTGAGCTTTACAACCAGAGAGCATCTGCTTGCAGCCGTCCGGAGGCTCATTTCCCAGGGGGCCCTCGCGGCCCGGTACGGGTCCAAGGGGGCGGCCGTCCTCCCCTACCGTCTGCTCAGGGCCCTCCTGGAGAGGCCGGAGATCGGCACGGAGGTGGTACGCGGTGTGCTGCTGGAACTGGTGCTCTGCTTCAAGGGACAGGTCGATGGACCGGCGGGGGGCGGGGAGTTGGATCCGGAATCGGCCTTGGGGCCTGTTGCTGGGGCGAGTGTCCTTCGGCAGAACGGTGGCGTTGCGAAGCAGTACGGCAGAAAGGGATCGCTCAGGGCCGAGATAGTGCAGTCGGCGCACCTTTTTTTAGCAGCCTCGGGACCATGGTCCTCTGGGAATGGCTGTGCATTCTGGTTCACCGTACCCTTTCAGGACCGGTGGAGGGGGAAGACCTTTTGCTATCTCCCTCGTTAAAGCTGGACAGGTGCAGGTCACCCAGCGCACTGACAAAAGGGTTGTCTGTCTCCGTAGTAACCGGTCTCGTCAAGTTTTTGCTGAAAGCTTTGCCGTTGGTAGGTTATGTAGCTGATCTGTGGATCATTTGGCTGTGCTGCATGCACAAGTGTGCCTGGGAATATATTTGGTGCACATACTATGCATGTACGCTTACACACAAATTTGTACTTGCAATTCACATAAAATGTTTGCACACACACTCACATACACATACACACATGTGCACATACGCCACATATACACCACACACACACACACACACACACACACACACACACACAGGACTCTATGGAGAACATGCACAATAGACATCTCCCTCGTCTCCTCCTCGTCTTGGTAGAACAGTTGGCAGGCAGAGGGCAGGACCTTTCCCTTTCAGAGCTCTACCAGTGCCTCGAACTAGCCCTGTCCATCCTGAGGGAGCTGAAGGACTCACCCTTGGCTCGCTCTACCACCCCCCACACCCCATCCACCCCTCTCTTCACCACAGGGATGCCAGAGGGCTCAGGTCTGGGCCGTCTTTCAAGGCAAGACAGTTCCCAGTCTGATTCTGGCCTGACCCAGGGGCAACAATTGGAGACAGACTTTGAGTTGATCGAAGTGAAGAATGGCATCAGAGATCACTATCTGAGGTTCTTTGAGCAGTTCCTCAGGCAGGAGAGGTGTGGTGGGGGAAGGGAGGAGGGAGGAAAGGCATTCTCTGCTGCTGATCTGGTTGTGAAGGGTGTTCCGAAAGAGGTGGAGTGTTGCTATGAAGCGACGTATAAGCTGCTCCTGCAAGTGCACATGTATGTGGAAGGAGAAGGAGGGAATGTGGGTGAGTTAGCTTGGCGTTGTTAGTCTTTTGTGCTGGATGGGTTGTGAGTGTTTCTGGTGTTGCTGCTGCAGAGATGGCTGAGTTACCTCCACCGTTGACTGCACTGATGGAGAGGTGCTGTGGATCACAGGGGCAGCACCTGACATTCGTTGCCATGGAAACCCTATTCAGGGTGATGGAGGCATCTCACGTGGTCGATGTGGACGTTGAAAGTGACAAGTCGAAGTTCCCTGTGAGGTCATCGAGTCCCGTAATGAACCCATCTGTCGTTGGTCTGGTGAAGAAA
This sequence comes from Ephydatia muelleri, assembly GCA_013339895.1. Classification (NCBI taxonomy): domain Eukaryota; kingdom Metazoa; phylum Porifera; class Demospongiae; order Spongillida; family Spongillidae; genus Ephydatia; species Ephydatia muelleri. The sequence goes on from JABACO010000023.1 coordinate 4,558,991, forward strand.
AGAGTGGACTTCCTACAGGCAGGTTTCTGTCTCATACCCTCCCTTTAATTAGCCACTTTCCTGTGATGCCAACCCATGCTGTTACATTTATACCACTGTGTGCCCCTTAGTACTGTCACATGACTTCCTGTACACTCCCTCCATGCTGTCACATGACTCTACTTATGCTCCTTTGTGCTGTCACATGACTAGGTACCACATGTGTTATAATGCTCATCCTCCATGTGCATCTTTGTACTGTCATTCACCAGCTGCTCTGTCATGGTGTCTGATACATACTCCCATTCCCCATGATGCGTCCAGCACCCCCACTAATTCTTCCATACAAACTCCTTTGTTTCCTCTATCTCCACTCCAGCACATCAGTGTTCTGCTGTGGAGCTGCTTGTCCCCACAGTACACCGACCTTCACGTGCAGGCTGCCACATACCTCTCCTGGCTCCACTCCCTGATCACTCCCCTGATAATCTGCGAGAGAACCATCTTGGAAGACTTTGCAACACAAGTAAGTGGTACATTCGGCAGCAATATCTTTCTCACTCTCTCACTCTCTCTCTCTCTCTCTCTCTCACTCTCACTCTCACTCTCTCTTTCTCACTCTCTTTCTCACTCTCTCTTTCCCTCTCTCTCACACACACTCTCTCCTCCCTCCTTTCTCTCTCTCTATCACGGCTGTATTGTTCATTGCAGACTGTGGGGCCTTACCAACGCTTTGCATCTTTGTGGCAGTACACACCACCTGTATACAGTCAGACCATCATCAGGCCATTCAGGAGGTAATGGGGGCAGTCACTGTACCTGATCTATTTAACCAATAGCTTGTTCTGTTCTCATTTACACGTACATTACATTCAATATAATTGTCACTACACTAGTGCGGGTATCATTTATAATAGTTATTTAATAGGTGCCCAAATTGCTGAAGTTTGGAGTCTGATGTTTGCAGACATGTTGAATCATGTGACTTGTGTTGATTTTGCAATTTAGTATATTGATCTTATTTGTTCCAAAACCTAAGTGTCTGTGCATGTGCTTGATGACATTGATTATGTGTGTACATGTCACACATACCACACACACACACACACACACATACACACACAAACTCATACACACACACACACATACCACACACACATACCACACACACATACCACACACACATACCACACACACCACACACACCACACACCACACACACATCACACACACACATACACACACAAACTCATACACACCACACACACATCACACACACACATCACACACACACACACACACACAAACTCATACACACACTGTCACACATACCACACACACCACACACCACACACCACACACACCACACACACATCACACACACACACACACTGTCACACATACCACACACACATACCACACACACCACACACACCACACACCACACACACCACACACACCACACACCACACACACACACACACACACACACACACAACAGGGCTCTGATGAGGATGCTCGAGGGTCTCCAGTCTCAGGACGCCGCTGTGCGTGGCTTCATTGGCTCATGGGTGAAGCTCTGCCTCCAGCAGTCAGACCTGGACCTCCTCCTCCACCCTCTCCTGAGGATCCTCCAGGAGGCAGATCTCAAGAGGGCCTCCTTCGAAGCCCCCACCACCAGACCCAAGGTGGAGCACCACTCCAAGTACTTCTACGAGTCACTGGGCAAGGCCGGCGGGAATGAAGAGATGGGGAAGAGCATGGAGCCAGCCCTGATGTACACCCAGGTCTATGACACCAGTCAGGTCCTCTTTGCCCTCTCCATCCTCCAATCCACTGTCACTGCGCACCGTCCTGACACAGTGGTGGCGCGGCTAGGTGAGGCCGTGGTGGACCTGAGGAGCTACAGGGCCGGGAGCCCGTCTAGGGGCGACGCCCTCCTGGTTTCCAGGCGCCAGGAGTCATCGTCTCTGGCGACAAGATGTCTGGGGACGAGAGAGCAAGCTTCGCAGAGGAAGAGCCTCCTTGAGTTTGTGTTGTCGACGTGCGTTGTGTTCCTCCATTCAGAATATCCACTCACGGGGGAGGTGTCCCAGAGCGACCTGGTGGCCAACGTGAAGGTCAAGATGGCCGCCGCTGAGCTCATCACTACCATCTTGCACGAGTTTGTGCGGGCGCTGGAAAAGGAGGGGCCACGGACGGAGAGGGTTGGGAACCCGAGCTACGTGTCAGCTCTGGTCACGCTGTGCGATGTACAGAAGATTGGACTCCAACAGATGGCATGTGCCGTCCAGACACTCAAGGAAAACTCCACCCCAAGCTCTGCCCTTCCACCCAACGGCAAGGGCACGGAGTCGCTGTCCGGTTTTGTCGGAGGGAAGATGGACAGCCGTCTTAGTCTCCCGACCTCCATCCTGGAGCCGTATTTTGTCCAGCTTCTCAAGTTGGTCCAGCAGCTGGTCGTGCTCGACACACTAACCCTCCCGGACTCGTCCCTCCCTCCTCCCTCTCCATCAGCTTCCTCCTCAGCAGCAGCAGCATCTCCAGGGTCTGACCCCGCCCACAACTACGTGCCCTCCTACCCCACAGCTGCCCAGCCCTTGTTCCAGTCCCTGCTCCTTGATGCGCTCAGTGACCTCTCCCTCCTCCCCCTCCATTGGCATGTCCTGGACATGGCCACCTCCCTCCTCTCCCATGTCCCCCTGCACCTGGAGGACCTGGTCCCCAGGCTCATCATCCAGGTGTGCTCCAACCTCGGCCTGCTCCTGAGGACGACGAGTGTTGTGGGGCGGAGTAGCGTAGATGGGGAGGAGGAGGGGAGGGAGGACCGGAAGAGAGTGAGGGTAGTGCCCAGGCTGAGCGGTGAGGTGGTCGTGACTTACGTGAGATCTCTCATCTCCCTTGTCCACTTCTGTCTCTTGGGAGCCAGGTTTGATGACGGCTCCACTTGCTTCCATCAGGAGCTGGACGTGTTCCGGGACATGGTTTCGGTCCGGGACGCGACCGTTGTCCCTGCTGCCTTGACCCCTGTGATGCTGCAGCCGTCAACCGTGGCCTGGCTGTTTGGGATGTTCTCCGGGGGGCAGAAAGGTTCGGATGGTGTCAGGGAGGAACAGAAGTCCAAGATGGGGGGGCTCCAGGGGCAGGGCCAGGCAGTGTTGGGGCTCCTGTCCAGAGTGTACACTGTGCTGGCCGACCTGTGGGTTCACTTCAGAGGGTCTGGGGACGTGCCCCTTGCTCGTACACAAGATGACTCGGCTCAGAGCAGGAAGTGGAGGGTGGAGTTTGAGGTGTGGCTGCGAGTAATCGTGGTGGAATTGTGCCAATAGTTCCAACTGTGTTTGTGTGTGTTGTGTTCGTGTGTTTGTGTGTGTGTATGTGTTGTGTTCGTGTGTGTGTGTGTGTGTTGTGTATGTGTGTATGTGTGTGTGTGTTGTGTGTTTGTGTGTGTGTGTGTTGTGTGTGTGTGTTTGTGTGTGTGTTGTGTGTGTGTGTGAGTGTACTTGTGCCTATTGGTGCAGCTCATTCTTCCTGTCTCACTTCCATTTCTTCCTCGTGCCCCCATAGGATGTTGTTCGCCTGACGCTCCACCTCCTCCAGCCCCTCTCCAAGCAGCTGCCTGTAGCTTTCCTCACATCAGTGGCTGACACCTGGGCTGTCTGGGTGAGCTCTCTGTGTGGCTTACCACTTGTGGCCAATCGGGTGTCTCCCCCTCCCTCTCCCCCCCCCTCCCCCTCTTCCGTAGAATGTTGAGTCCAAGTCAGATGTGATGGGACGACAGAGACAAGAAACGTTCGTTGAGTTACTGCATCGCATCACGGTGAGCTTTCTCAAACAGAGGTTGGGGAGAGAGGGAGGGCTGTGTATGTGCATCAGTGTGCAAGGTATCATTGAAAGTGTGGGCAGGCCATAGTGGTGTCCTAATGTGGGCAGGGCCATAGTGGTGTCCTAATGTGGGCAGGCCATAGTGGTGTCCTAATGTGGGCAGGGTCACGGTCATGTACATTCTGGTTGTTCCACATTTTGAATCCTTAGTGGAATAGTGGTAAGCAAGAAGCTGGTCTGTGACTGTGCTTGCAATTTAAGGGATAGGTTTGTTGTGTAACACACACACACTTGTCAAATCAAGCCTCACCCATGTTTGTGTTATCCCTTTGTCCTCCACCCCCTCCCCCTCCCCCCTCCCTCTTCCAGGTCCTTCCTCTGGAGAAGATGGTAGAAGGTGTGCGACTCACCATTGCTGAAGGAGCCCGGGTATCTGGTGTGGAATTGGTCTCTGTCAAATACAACAATCTCCTTCATTTCTTGTACAAGTACATAAGCAGGCAAGTGGGGCATGAAAGATGTGTGTGTCTCATTGGAATCAACAGAAAACGTAAACGTGACTAACTGTAATTTCAAAGAGTTGAATGTTTGCAATTCAGTCTGCTTTGTGGTACACAAATATCAAGCCCTCATATACCGCTACTATGGCAACTGTTTGTGTTGCTCACTGTTTAACAGTCGACTGGTAGTCACCTGTAAGTGTGGAGGGAAAAGTGGAGATGATATGAATGCTTCATGATGCAATCATGCTCTATATTGTTTGTGTGTGTTCAGCATCGTGTAATTAAAGGACTATTTTGGTTCCTGTGATAATTGTCTCCACGGATGTGGTTCAACAGATTATGTACATGTGGTGTAATCGATTATGTGAAGTGACATGTGGGAATGGATGTCAAGGTTATATGACTGTAGGAATGTATGGAATGTATGCTATGGGAATGTATGCTATAGGAATGTATGCTATGGGAATGGGAATGTATCCATGGTTATAATAGCGTGACTATTGGAATCTCTCTCCAGTGTACACCAGAGCACAGAGGAGCTATCCAGCTGCTCAGGTGTACTCATTGGCTTCCTGAAGGAGGTCTGCCAGCTGGTGCTCACCCCTGGTGTCAGTGGCAACCCTGCCTCCAGCTGCCAGTCTGTGTGCATGCTTACCAGGTAAATGGAGGGGACAAAAAGCTATCCTAGAAGGACTGCCAAGAAGAGGCAGCTTGGCTTTATATGGACTGTTAGAAGGAGAGTAAAGTCAGTTCAATCAACTTTTTGCATGACGTTGGATATCTGATTCTGGTACAATGCTTATATGTCAACAAAAGTTCAGATTACTGGGGTGTGTGTGGAAAGAATAATCCTATTTGATACAGGTCACTTGAATATTATTAATGGTTATTAGTATGGTGTTAAATAGGTAGAGGGTTGATGTGTTGATCAGTACTGTGTTCTACTAATGACTTTGCATCTACAAATCAAATGTTTGTGCCCTGCTGCTTCTGACTACTTGCAGTCTGAGGGATCGTGTGTAGCTAAATTACTTGGCAAGATCAAAACACAATCTTTTCCTAGGTAAAATGGAAGTTACACACCTTATAGACTACAGGAATAAAAAAATAAAAAAAACAAGGAATTAAATAATATCCAAGTAACCTGTATCCAATAGTATTCTTCTCCCCAAATATTGCATGTAGAACTGGAACCCCTCCCCCCCCCCCCCACCCCCCTTGTTGACATAAGCATTGCTCCAAAATGCAGTCAGTAAATGGTTAACATCAGAGATCCCAAAATTTGTACTTCAACATCTATCGTACCTAGTTATAAACAAGATTGGACAATGTCTTGCAAAAAGTTAATTGAACTGACATGACTTTACTCAGGAAGGTGGGCCTTAAATGGACTGTTAGGAAGAAGGTGGGCCTTAAATGGACTGTTAGGAAGAGGGTGGGCATTAAATGGACTGTTAGGAAGAAGGTGGGCCTTAAATGGATTGTTAGGAAGAGGGTGGGCCTTAAATGGATGCAGAGCAGTGCTAGCTAGGAAAATATCAAGAGATGCAGTTGTATAAGCATATATAGTAAGTATAGCATTCATGGGACCCAGCTAAGCATAGATAGGAAGTATAGCATTCATGGGACCCAGCTAAGCATAGATAGGAAGTATAGCATTCATGGGACCCAGCTAAGCATAGATAGGAAGTATAGCATTCATGGGACCCAGCTAAGCATAGATAGGAAGTATAGCATTCATGGGACCCAGCTAAGGGTTGAGTAAGGATACAGTGTGTGAGAAAGCTAGATGTTATTAAGGAGTTTTGACTGGTTGTGTTCTTGCACATCTGCAGCATTCTTTGTGTATATGTCAGTCGTGTGGCAATGCCAGATGCAAAAGACAGTAGAAAAGAGAGACGTGACTTGCAGGTATGTACGTGTGTGTGTGTGTTTGTGTGTGTGTGCATGTTGGATATATGGGTGCATGTTGGATATATGGGTGCATATATTTCTTTAAATACGTATGTATGTATGCATGGAATGTCAAATCTGAATATTTAATTCTAAATGACTAGTATTTAATTACATAACCAAAGAGCAAAACTGGAATCCTTAATTCAGTTTGAATAAATAGACCATTATATTCAAGAGTTTGATTTAGTTTATTAACCATAATACTTAACCTTAATATACTTTGTTATACTACTAAGCTTATTTTACTGTAAGCGATAAACGCTTACGTCATGGTGGGTCTGGGTATGAGACTAGTATGCGTGCGTGCGTGCGCGTGCGTGCGTGCGTGCGTGCGTGCGTGCGTGCGTGCGTGCGCGTGCGTGCGTCTGTGTATGCATGCACGCATGTATGTATGTACAGTAGCGGTCAAAATAAATATAGCAGTTCATCTTCATATTGCCAGGATTATTAATTATCCACATGGATTGGTGGATTAGAAACGTGTCATATACATGTACATTATTTGTTGATGCTATCCTCGGTAACACCTCGTTCCCAAAGAAAGGTAACCATGACCTTGTTTTGCCAGTTGTATCGTGTTCTGTTCACTAGTGGTGAGCACATGTCTGACTAATCGTGCTTGAGTGGTTGTATGAACACCATATGGAACGTTCCATGAGATTTTGACCCTTGTAAATTTATACATATATAGCATCCGATTCAAATCGCTATATCGTCCGCGAGGTTTATGCTACCAATGTCCTATTTTTAACGATTTATACCGCACCATTGCTCTATGTGGCAATATAGTTTAGTGTCTTGCACAAGTACTTACGAGGTCCGATACCCTTGGTGTTTAAAACCCTCACGTACTTCAAATTTGGTGTGCATATGCATGTAGAGGGGTCCTGTGGCTATTGATATCTATTTTCACACAGAGAAATGGTGTGATAGGAAGCGTTGAAAATAGGACGTCCATAAATAAATAAGATTGTGCAATATAACAGAAGTGTTAAGGATGGAATTGGGAAAGAGGCTAGCAAATGGATCCTGTGTCGTATATCTGTTGATGCAATGGTTTTAGAGTTTGCATTAATTAACCGATTAATACCTGAATTGAATTACAAACTGCCATGACTTTTATCCGTTACAATTATATTAAGTATCTAGGTTGGATATGAATTATAAATTTCAGTATCTCAGTATGCTCCAATCTTTATATATTATATATATGGGACAGTGCCCGCGAAAAGGGACCTAGTGTATTTATATAAAACGATATAAAATTGTGTTCATATAAAACTGATATAACTTCCGAACGGTACACGCCATTGACTTCCTATTTTCAACACTTCATACTACACCATTTCTCTACGGTAAAATACTTTTTGGGGTCTTGCACTTGCTCCGTGCCTGTATTGCAACGTCCGATACCCCACAAGGTATGAACCCGTCATAACTTTCGGCAGGAGTAATCAAATCGCTTCAAATTCGGTATGTAGATAGAGAGGTCCTATACCTATCGATTTGTTCTGTTCGTTAATTTTTATGCAATCCGTTACGGAGATACAGTTGAACAAACTACGTGCACATTTTCGCGCTCGTTTCGCGCCAATGATTTGGGCAAATTGCGCTCCGCTCAATGTATGGGGAGGCGGGGATTATTACATTGGCGCGAATCAAGCGGGAAAACGTGCACGTAGTTTATTCAACTGTATCTCCGTAACAGATGGCATAAAAATTAACGAACAGAACAAATCGATAGGTATAGGACCTCTCTATCTACATACCGAATTTGAAGCGATTTGATTACTCCTGCCGAAAGTTATGACGGGTTCATACCTTGTGGGGTATCGGACGTTGCAATACAGGCACGGAGCAAGTGCAAGACCCCAAAAAGTATTTTACCGTAGAGAAATGGTGTAGTATGAAGTGTTGAAAATAGGAAGTCAATGGCGTGTACCGTTCGGAAGTTATATCAGTTTTATATGAACACAATTTTATATCGTTTTATATAAATACACTAGGTCCCTTTTCGCGGGCACTGTCCCATATATCGGAATATGGGGGCCATGATATATGAAAGTTTAGGTCCGTGTGACGTCACTGGTCTCAGATGTGGAGACCGGCAGAGATCGAGCCTTTGGGTCTGCAGCCATACAGTTTGAGCCAATTAGTCATGAGTCTGTCACCTCCAGCGACAGTGACCTACCTCCAGTGACCTACCAGCCGACTTCACTGCACATACGCGTGTTGCTAACACAGCTAGGTGCTCATGTACCAAGTGTGCTTCTCTCCCAACTGAACACGAGTGTTGCTGTTGTAGAGAACTGGTGCACATGCACCTATTTTGCGGTGTAAAGGGTCTCCAGTGCACATAAGGCACCTATTTTGCGGTGTAAAGGGTCTCCAGTGCACATAAGGCACCTATTTTGCGGTGTAAAGGGTCTCCAGTGCACATAAGGCACCTATTTTGCAGTGTAAAGGGTCTCCAGTGCACATAACGCACCTATTTTGCGGTGTAAAGGGTCTCCAGTGCACATAAGGCACCTATTTTGCGGTGTAAAGGGTCTCCAGTGCACATAAGGCACCTAGTTTGCAGTGTAAAGAGTCTCCAGTGCACATAAGGCACCTATTTTGCGGTGTAAAGGGTCTCCAGTGCACATAAGGCACCTATTTTGCAGTGTAAAGGGTCTCCAGTGCACATAAGGCACCTATTTTGCGGTGTAAAGAGTCTCCAGTGCATATTTTGCGGTGTAAAGGGTCTCCAGTGCATCACAGACCACTCTCAGTTTGTTGCGAGTGCCTCAAATCCACTAACTATTGCATCGCCTTGGTAGGTGTGATGGCGACAGGAGGGGGTCTTCCTATTCCAAATAGGTAAAAGGAGATTGCGTTACATGAACTGTATTTAGTTGATGGAACGGCACCTGGCTTCAGCATTACCTTTGAAGGCCCAAATCCACTGTACTGATAGCCCAAATCCACTGTACTGATAGCCCCAAATCCACTGTACTGATAGCCCCAAATCCACTGTACTGATAGCCCCAATCCACTGTACTGATAGCCCCAAATCCACTGTACTGATAACCCAAATCCACTGTACTGATAGCCCCAATCCACTGTACTGATAGCCCCAATCCACTGTACTGATAGCCCCAAATCCACTGTACTGATAGCCCCAAATCCACTGTACTGATAGCCCAAATCCACTGTACTGATAGCCCCAAATCCACTGTACTGATAGCCCAAATCCACTGTACTGATAGCCCCAATCCACTGTACTGATAGCCCAAATCCACTGTACTGATAGCCCAAATCCACTGTACTGATAGCCCCAAATCCACTGTACTGATAACCCAAATCCACTGTACTGATAGCCCCGAATCCACTGTACTGATAGCCCCAATCCACTGTACTGATAGCCCAAATCCACTGTACTGATAGCCCCAAATCCACTGTACTGATAGCCCCAATCCACTGTACTGATAGCCCCAAATCCACTGTACTGATATAGCCGTCATCTTGAGTGAAATACTCGCCACATACATGAGCGTTTGCATTGTTTAAAGAAACGTAAGTCGAATGGAGAACAAGTAACCACTGCGATTTGATACCATCATCAGCGTATGAATACATGTGCATATGCAAGCCAAGAAGCACAATAGAAAACTTACCTTATGAAGCAGAGATGGGTTTTTGTGTGGCACCCTGTTGGACACTTTTACATCCTTCGGCTATGTCTATGTACGCGAGCAATGGAGTCCTGAGACCAGTGACGTAGATGGTATATGACAACCATATTTGTTGTTTTATCTTGAATTTATCTTGAAAACAATAAATACTATTTAAAACATTATTGTACTAAATTCTTATTTTTTACTCAAATGCTATAAGCTGAGATATACATGTACTAATATTCCCCCTTTAAGTATTGACAAAACAGCTCCACCTTAGGCCATATCGGGAGTGTTTTGTAACAGACATGGCCTGAAATTACATATAGATACTTTTTTCCCTCCCTTTCCCCTCCCTTCTCTCCCTCTCTCCTTCTCCTCCCTCCCTCTTCCTTCTTCCTCCCTCTCCTCTCCCTCTTCCTTCTCTCCTCCCTGTGCAGGATATTGCCCATAAGCTATGTGAAGCACTAAGTCAGCTGTCTGTGAAAAGTAGCAACATCACATCCACTACTACCACACCTGCTACTGCCACACCCACTGTTGCTATGCCAACTGTTATCATGCCCTCTGTTGCTACGCCAACCACTGCCACGCCCACCATAGCGACAACCAGCCCTCCGAGTCAGCCAAACCCCACAGGTCCAGTGGCTGACACTGTCGGTGGTGGTAGTGGTGATGGTGGTGGTGATGGTGGCGATGGTGGTGGTGGTGGTAGTGGTGGTAGTGGTGATGGTGGTGGTGGTGGTGATGGTGGTGGTGATGGTGGCGATGGTGGTGGTGGTGGTAGTGGTGGTAGTGGTGATGGTGGTGGTGGTGGTGATGGTGGTGGTGATGGTGGTGGTGGTGGCCAGGCGCAGTGCCCAGAGGGTGTGGGGAACGCCATGGCTGGTGATGGTGGCGCACAGTGTGATCTTCCATGTGGGCCACAGGCAGCTGCTGGGGCTACCTCCAGTGGGGAAAACAACAGACAGCCTGTCGCGCTAGAGTGTCGGGACAAGCAACCATCTCCCAGTTCCAAGCCACCAGGCATGCGGGCTTTGAGTCTGCTGTCTAATGTAAGAGGCTTTTGGGTTGGTCAATCGTCCACCACCTTAATAGTTATTATTGGCTAGAAGCATCCCTCTGCACCACTGCATATCCCTCTGCACCACTGCATATCCCTCTGCACCACTGTTGATGCCCACTTTTATTATGTGTGTATTACACATCTACTGACAGTGCTTATGTTTCCCTCCTCTCCCATTATTCCTCCCTCCCCTCCTCTCCCATTATTCCTCCCTCCCCTCCTCTCCCATTATTTCTTCCTCCCCTCCTCTCCCATTATTCCTCCCTCCCCTCCTCTCCCATTATTCCTCCCCCCCTCCTCTCCCATTATTCCTCCCTCCCCTCCTCTCCCATTATTCCTCCCTCCCCTCCTCTCCCATTATTTCTTCCTCCCCTCCTCTCCCATTATTCCTCCCTCCCCTCCTCTCCCATTATTCCTCTCTCCCCTCCTCTCCCATTATTCCTCCCTCCCCTCGCCCTCTTCTCCTTCTGTCCCTTCTCACAAAGACAAAAGTTATCTTATCCTGTTCACTACTGTGTTTCTCATCGTTGATGTCATTTTTTGTGCTTTCTCTAATCTTATCCATTGCTCTCTTCCTCTTTCCCCTTTCTCTTTCTGCTTGTCCTTCTCCCTTCCCCTCTTCCCTCTCCTTTTCCTCTCTTTTATTCTCTTCTTCCTTCCCTCCTCTGCCCTCTTTCCTCTCTCCTCTTCACTCTACCCTCTTTTCTCTCTCCTCTTCCCTCTCCTCTTTCCTCTTCCCTCTCTCCTCTTCCCTCTCCTCTTCCCTCTCTCCTCTTCCCTCTCACTCTTCCCTCTCCTTTCCCCTCTCCCCTCTCCCTCTTCCCTCTCCTCTTCCCTCTCTCCTATTCCCTCTCACTCTTCCCTCTCCTTTCCCCTCTCCCTCTTCCCTCTCCTCTCCCTCTTCCCTCTCCTTTCCCCTCTCCTCTCCCCTCTCACTCTTCCCTCTCCTCTTCCCTCTCCTCTTCCCTCTCCTCTCCCCTCTCCTCTTCCCTTACCTCTCCTCTTCCCATTCTTCTTTCTATTCCTCTGCCACACTCGTCTCCTTGAATTAGGTTCTATCGCACTTTATAGACTCGATGTTTGATAGTCTGGAGAAGGATCGTGTGCATATGCTTCTGAAAGCAGTTCTGTACCATGTATGGCCCTGCCTTCGTAACCACAGGTGAATCAAATGGAGAGGGGCTACCTTTGAATTTAGTAGGATGAGGAAATTGGCATGTTATACCTTCTGATTTAGGTGCCTCCCTCCTTCCTTTTGTCTGTTTATCAAAGATGACCAGTTTTCCTATTCTACATGTTATTTAACAGTACTGTAGGAGACTGTGGAGGATGGAAGTATGGGACTTTGGGGATGAGAGTATGGGATTGTGAGGATGGAAGTATGGGACTTTGGGGATGAGAGTATGGGATTGTGAGGATGGAAGTATGGGACTTTGGGGATGAGAGTATGGGATTGTGAGGATAGAAGTATGGGACTTTGGGGATGAGAGTATGGGATTGTGAGGATGGAAGTATGGGACTGTGGGGATGGGATTATGGGACTGTGAGGATAGGTTATGGGACTGGGATGACACAATGAGGATGTGTTGCGGGGAGGGTGGATGTGTGACTTTAGAGATGGATGGTGTAACTATGGTAATCAGTAATGTGTGATTGGAGCACATGTTAAGGTATACATCATGCCAGTCCTGAGTGTATGTGGTTACTAAGTATAGATGTTCAAATGTTCTGAGGACTCATTTGGTTTTAATAAAATGTAGTTTGGAGAACAGAGAATATTATGCACTCGCTGTGAAACTGCTGGCATCTCTGAGTGGTTTCCAGATCACCAGGCGATCGTGGAGCAAGGAAACGCAAGAGCTGTTTCTTGATCAACAGTTCTTCATGGCTGACCTTGAGAGTCTCCAGCAGTAAGTGACCTGTCCCCAGAGGGACTTGAGTACAGGACCTTCCCCCCCCCCTCCTTCCCCAAAATTTGCTTCATTTAATCCATCTTATCTTGCAGTTTCTTCATGATATCCCCCATCATTCTGGTGCATGTGTTAGCTTGGTAACCAATGACAACCATGTGTTGCTTCATGTGTGGTCCCTGTCCCTTCACGTCAGATGGAAGATTGTCTTGGATAACTTGCTGACCCAGGACAAGGTGACGTTTGAGGACCTCCTCAGCAGGGTATACTACTCCCAGAACAGCGGGGTTGTCAACATCTTCATGTCCTCAGAGCAGGACGCCATCAATGGAGCCAGGCTGCTCAAGAGAATAGCCTTTGTTGTTTTTTCTGGGGAGCCTGACCAGTATGTCAGCCACCTCCCTGATATCCAGGGTTAGTGGGCCACAAAGGAGGGGGGAGGGAATGGGAGGGAGGGGGGGGGGAGGCTATTCATTAAGTATTTTCTGGGCTGTACAGGGCAGCCCCGGATCCAGGAATTTGTTATGGGGGAGCGGTTTTACCAGAGGGGCGGCAATGTATGCGAAGCTGTTTGAACGGGGGGGGGATGCAGTCCGCTTACGACAAGGGGGGGGGGTGCAGTCGGCACGTTAAATTAACCAATTCGTCACTCACATGCACGCATTCTCTACTAAAACACAAGGAACATCACGACAAACGGGTCCACTCCGCACCTGCCCTGTCGTGCTCCACCGCTTCGTTGACATTTGTCCGTACAACTGAGTAATCGGGACTTTTAAGTATGGCGCAACACGTTATCTGTAGATCTTTGTCGTCGGGAAGGGGGGGGGGGGCAAAAGCTTCCAGGGGGTGGCCGCCCCCCCCCAAGGCTATGCTGGATCCGGGGCTGGTACAGGGTGAGGACCAGCTTGAGGGTCAGTGTGTGTAAGCACATGGGGGCTTGATTTTACACACTAAACGCTTCACAGGAAAGTTCCCAACACCAAGCTAAAATGCACAGTGACCTAACCAGGAAATGTGGTCAAATATTTCTGCCTGTGGAGGATTCATCAGTCCTCGAGGCATACATGCAGGAGCAGGTGTTGAGTATTTAAAAAAGTAATCCTAGATTAGGCATTTTATTTTATAAGTGTTCCATTATACAGATTATATAGTTTTCTACGTGGGAGAGTTATGATACTCTTATGCAGCTTTGGTAGAATACAGTTTCTTTCCAATGTAGTATTTATCTGCATGTATTTGTGTGCATTCACCTAATGCATGTTGTATGTTCGTGTGTGTGTGCGCATTCACCTATGTGTGTGTGTGTGTGCGCGCACATTCATCTATGTGTGTGTGTGTGTTCATGTGTGTGTGTGTGTGTGTGTGTGTGTGTTCATGTGTGTGTGTGTGTGTGTGTGTGTGTTCATGTGTGTGTGTGTGTGTGTGTGTGTTCATGTGTGTGCGCACATTCACCTATGTATGTTCGTGTGTGTGTGTGTGCTTGTGCATGTGCGTGTGTGTGTGTACATGTGTGTGTGTTGCATTCACCTAATGCCTATGTTCCATGTGGGCATTGGATGTAATTACCTGTATATGAATTGTACATGCTTGTGGGGAGTCATTAATAGTACACTGTGTGCCATGCTGCTGGCTCCCTTTGCTGCACAGAGAAGCTTTCTGAGAGCCTCAAGTTGCAGCGCTTCCCGGTCTGCTGCACTCAGGCGTTTCTCATGTTCAGAGTCCTTCTCGTCAGGTGTCGTTCCAACAACCTCATGTCCTTCTGGCCTGCTATGACTACTGAACTGGTATGTGTGTGTGTGTGTGTGCGTGCATGCGTGTGCATGTGTGTGTACATGTATCTGTGAGTGTGTGTGTGTACATGTGTGTGTACATGTATCTGTGAGTGTGTGTGTGTGTGTGTATGTAAGGGTAATGTACTGTGAATTTCACTATTGATTGTTGTCACTTTATTCTATATTTATTTCATACCTTATGTAATTTGGGAAATTTCAATCTTCAAATGTGTGCTTTGCAACAGGAAATTATAACATCCAAGCAGTTTGTTGCCAGCAGAACATTTCTTTACCTGGGAACCTGAATGAGGGGAGGAGGAGAGAGAGAGAGAGAGAGAGAGAGAGAGAGAGAGAGAGGAGGACGGATATAGACGAGAGAGAGAGAGAGAGAGAGTAGAGAG
>JABACO010000023.1:4575061-4618933 GCA_013339895.1 Ephydatia muelleri
AGGGGGGGGGGTCACAATATATAAGTGTTCCTAGAAAACTGTGCCATCAGATATTAGCGGGCACATGGGATATTGCAATGAGGCTTTCGATTAAGCTCATTGAAATGAACTTACATGTACTGTGTAATAAGTCAATGCAACAGGACGGGTTTATGGATGGTAACTCAAATCACAGTATCTTTATAACTGGATGCATAGAGGTGATGGCACAAGGAAAAGTGTTTTGTTTTTTCCCCCCCAAGTTTCCAGTTATCTTCTACCTAGCTTATTTTAATCTTGGTTGCGTCTTGAGTATATCAAATGTTGATCAGAACTCACTATGTGTGCATTATATTTATCGCTATAGTAACATAATGGGCATTTGAATGTGTGAGTCATTGATTTGTTGCCCCATATTACTGCCACATGGATCTTTACATTTCACTTTCAATGTGTAGCTCAACATCCTTCTTGAGCTGGAAGATGTGGTTGGACAGTGCTCCACAAGTCCCCTGCCTCTTCCCCACGACAAGCTTCAACTGTATTTCTCAGCATGCAAGTTCCTGGATGCTGCAATGGCTCTCTCTCCAGAAATGCTTCCACACTTCCAATTGTGGGTTTTTGCGAGAATGTCTACATGTGGGTTATATCGGTAGTGTGTAATTGCAATTGTGCTGGGAATATATTTAATGTATGCTGGTTATATATTATGTACTGGTTGTATTGTTCATGCGGTATTCTCTTTCTCTCACCAGCCTGAGTTGGGGCATCGGGCATATACCTCCTTTCGTCACAAGATCTAAACCACTTGTGATGTTGAGAGTGTACAAGGCATTTTTAAAGGTTTGCAGTCACACACACACACACACACACGGTCAACATCTAGTTTGATCTAATTTTATTTCCTTTCACAGATGGCTATGGGCAAACAGAACCCTCACAAACTTGATTCTCCACCACCCTATCTCAGAGCCCAGAGCATCTCCTCTCTCGAAGAGCTCAGCCCCTTCTTTGAACTCCTAACCACTACCACCTCCACACAGCAATCAAACTTGAGCTTTGTGCTGGCCAGGGAGAACAGTGTTGATCCAAGACTTGCCACAGTGGAGAGGATACTCCTCCAGGACTTTGCAGAACCATTCTCCTGACCACTGGGCAAGTGTAACCCACTGACATAAAGAAAATCAAATCAGGTCATGTTCCTCAGGCTCTCTGTGTTGTTTTCTATGTAATTTTTTGGCACAATGTCAAGTGAAACAATGTGTGGCTAGCAAGGATATTATATGTGACCAGACGACTAGTTACATCCAACACCCTTACTTAATAACCGCAGCAGCCAAAGCACATCTCATTGCATTTAAGATAGAACAGACAAGACATGCACACACACACACACACACACACAACCAGTTCGAGAGACAAACTGAGCTCAAGATGGGAAACACACAAACTGGCGTTGGTAACGAAGATTCAAAACAGACCACACCATGATTATCCCTTGTTACTGACGGCGTGCGTAGGGATCAGATTGCGCTCCCATTCTGTACTGGTTCCCCTGCTGTGTGTAGCCGCTAGTTGGATAGCCGCTAGCTGCGTACCCCGGGTACGATTGACTGTAAGTGCTGCTTGGCACGAGACCTGGGACCGAGGCACCAGGGGTAGAAGCAGGGGGTGGAGGGGTGGCATATGGTCCAAATGATGGATACTGCTGGCCTGTTGGCATGGAGTAGGGTTGTTGTTGTTGTTGCCCAGGCATTGGTTGTTGTTGTTGTGTTGGTGCTTGTGGAGGTGGCAAGGTCTGGGTCCCTCGCACAAGAGGAAGGGAGGGCTGCATGTAGTAACTCTGCTCCTGCTGTTGCAGGGGTGCCGTGGGCACCGTCTGACCCGTGTAGAGAGGAGAGGAAGATGGCTGCTGTTGGTCCTGTTGCTGCAGAGATTGGCCGGTGGGAATGGCGAGGAACTGCTGCTGACCGGTGGACTGCGAGAACAGGTGGGCTGTACTGCTGACCCCACCCACATCACCACCATCACCACCACTGCTCAACTGGGCTGCTGTGACAAAAAGAAAAGTGCGGGAGGTCACAAGAGGGGACATGAGGACAATCTTTTTTCACCCTTTGCTCGTACATGGTGGTGACGATGTAGCTGGCTTTTTGATGGGATCGAACACGGTTGTGTCGAACAAGGAACCCAATCCTGGGACTGCAGGCTTGGATGGCAGTTTCTCTGCGGTTGTCAAATCTGCACACAACAGACCAAAAGAGACAAATCACAATTTATGCCTCAGGGGATGTAGTTCTATTTATAGAACTACAATTGCATAATGCCTGTTGACAGCTCCTGTTATTGGTAGCTGGCCTTGATGTAGCACGAGTATGCTACCCTGTGTGCTGTTGCATGCGTGTGTAAAAATGGTTTCTCCACTCTTAGCCAACCTGCATTATTGTTTGTGATGCATTTGAGAACTACATGTGTATGTATGTGTGTGTGTGTGTGTGAGAACTACATGTGTGTGTGTGTGTGTGAGGACTACATGTGTGTGTGTGTGTGTGTGAGGACTACATGTGTGTGTGTGTGTGTGTGTGTGAGGACTACATGTGTGTGTGTGTGTGTGTGTGTGAGACTACATGTGTGTGTATGCATAGGAGGAACATTGTGTGTGTGTGCATGTGTGTGCATGTGTGTGTGTGCATGTGTGTGTGTGTGTGTGTGAGGACTAAGTCACCTTTCTGCTCGGCAACAGCAGACTTCATAGACGCAGTCGCCCTTGCCGTGGGGACACTCTTTGGAGTGATGTCCAGGGCATCCAGAAGGGTGGTCACCTTGTCTCTGATGGTCGCCAGTTCCTTCTTCACTTCCTTCACCTCGCTCGCGTCAAGAATTGGAAGGGGTTCCTTTCCGTGGACTGAAACAAGAGGAAAATGAAGAGTAATTGCTACATCTCATCTACGCGCTCACCAAACACTGTGATCTTTAATAAGCGACTGAATTGCTTGGCGAGGTTTAGGTCCGTACTGTCACCAATAGTGACTAGATCCCCATCTGAAACGTGCAGGGCAACCGGTATAGTAATACGTTGTAGGTACCGCTTGCTTATGTTTTTCTTTTAAGTACCTTCGTCAGAATATTTGAGAGTTACTTCGTCTGTGTCCTTCAACCTTCCTCGAAACACACGTTGCAGCATAAGAAGCAGCTCGTCGAACGTGATATCTTCATTGTGTATCGGCACTTTCCGTATGTCGTCGCCTAGCCTTGCTTTTATAATTAGTTTTCCAGTCAAATCCATTGGCAAATAAGAAAAGTCCTGCTTCTTGCCGGTGGCCATTCCAATAATGTACAAACGGTTATTATTTCGTCATGGTCACGTGCATTGAAAAACACTAATTTTAAAAACAACAATGTCACGTTCGCAAGTGCTACGTCATATGTTGTTTACGTTCATATAACGGAATCCGTAATGGCAGCTGCTGCTGGCGTTTGGTCTCGTTTTGTAAATTCTGCAGCAGGTATAAATGTGTTCCCGGTCAAAATAAATCATATTATGCCCATTGTAGGTCCGAAAACTATCTTCTTCTGGGCGCCAGCCTTTAAATGGGTGAGTCATAGTGTGTAGTGTGTGTCAAATTACATTTACGCCGCGTTTACTGTGGATTTGTATTCCTGATAACATCGATACCGAAATCCATAACTAGAAATTTGTATGGGAGGCTCAGCTTGGTTTTGTGCGGACTTTCTAAGGCTTTAATTTATTCCGTTGTTTCATGCTTAATCTTTGACATTAATATTTGCTTTCACATTATGATTTGCCTAAGTAGTAAATTATGTAGGGAACTAAATTTGATAGGTATTTAAAAGCTTTGTCTTAACACCTAGCATAATCTTGCTGCATCCACCTTTTTTAAAAATGTCTACCACACCCTGCATTACAATATGACTATCACTTCTGCTAATTTTCTGTGGCTTGATTACATGCCAGTTGAAGTCCATTGTACATGTGTTGTGCACAGGCACTCGTCATCGCTCAGATTTCAGATCTGAAAAGACCTGCAAATAAGCTCAGCGTCAAACAGACCTCAGCACTGACTGCTACTGGTATGTATGTGTAGTGTGAGGCATGGAGTAACCTTGTACCCATACTGTCAAGTAGTTATGCCATCTTTTAAGCACACAAATAAACACCAATAAAGATATAATTCTTAATTATGCTTGAAAACGATGTGTCTGTTGGCGAAATCAATCATGTGTATACATTCATGTACACACATGCACACATACACATGCACACGTGTATACACACCATACACATATCTCAGGTGTGATATGGGCTCGCTATGCCACAGTGATAGATCCAGTGAATCCTTTATTGTTTTTGGTGAACGCCTTTGTTGCTCTAACTGGAGGCTACCAGCTGTTGAGGATCTACAGGTAGGTGTTTAGAGATACGCAGTACTCTATGGCAAATAACCGTGGAGCCACGGATGGAGGCATTGTGGAGGGGGAGGTCAGAAATAACTGTGGAGCCAAGGATTGTGAAGGGGGAGGTGTCTGAAGTAATTTACTCGTGAAAGTATATTTGATCAGAACAAAGGAGATAGCCTTGAAAACAAAAGGGGGAGGGGAGGGGGGACGGTATTATATTGAAGACTTGTCTCATTATGTTGCACATGTAGTACAATAATGTAACAGGTTTAGTCTTCTGATATCATATTAATTGATGTACGTATGTGTTGTTTTTTTTTTTTTTTTTTTAAATATATATTTGGTATTGCACTATTTGTGTTTTATTTATGTGCTCTATGTCACTTTCGATGGTGTACTTTGTAACACTCTACAGGTACAGACAGAGTCTCCAGACAACCCCTCCAGACAGCAATGAATCAAAAGCTTAATTTGTGTTTTTGTGTGTCACACTCGTATATAGAACCCTGAAATTTTGAAGGTGAAATAGTGCAACAGTAATAAATGTGACAAATAAATGAGACAAATGAGACAATGAGACAATAAATGAGACAAATAAGGGTGCTCATCAATATGGGAAGATTGTGGCAATACTGTATTTTAATCCTGAAACAATGAATAGCTCCCCACCCCTGCCATCTTTATTTCATACGTTCATTCTTATTGGTCAGTTGAGCAGAAGGAAAGGTCAACAAGTACTGAGTACATTCACATCTGCTTCCATCCCAACGATAGAAATCTAGGAGGTTTGGTAGACATGATTTGTGAACAAAGCAAATTAACACTTGGGCATGACGTTTATACTGGCACCTGTGGCTGTGCGGTTTTCACGGCCAATTAGCTGGCTTGATAATGTCGACGTACATGTATACAGCGCGCAACCGCATTTGTTGGTGTGCTTTAATTAGAGTGACAAAAATAATATTCCTATCATGGCTGCTTTAGGAGATGCCGAAGTTGATTCCTTACGTAGTGAAGATATCGAACCACCAATGAACGCAAGGCCCTTTGCCATGGATCACGAAGCGTCCAGTGACACTGAGCAGAACGTGCCTCGGTTTCAACTGACCGTCGAAGAAGTTTGTGACAAAGACTCTACGGACCAGCCGGTCAAAGAGCGGCCGAGATCGGTCCTCTCTATTTTCAGGCCCATGTCGATCCTTTCCCGTGCAAAATCGGCCCTCTCTACGCGAAGTGTGATCCCCACAAACGTAAGGTCGATTGTGAAAAGGTTAGCGAGCCGACTCAAGAGGAGAGACTCCGGCAATGCCTCTCTGGACGTGAGCAGCTCGTCAAGTAGCTATACCGACATCCCCCGAAAAAACTCCGCCGATTTTAAGAGGGAGTTGGACTCTCTCTACAGTGACGAGAAGAAGAGGTGCTGCAGCCTCGATACTCATCTTTGCGCTTGGATGAAATCGAAACTCAACTGCGCGTATTCGCTGGACCCTCATGGTTAGTTAGTGGTTTTTTAAATTAATTTTTTATAAATGAAAGACGCTAGACCAAGTCTTTCCCTCCCCAGGGTATTTGTTCTTCCTCTGGATGGCTCTTGTTTTTATATCTTGCGTGTATAACTATTTATTCGTTCCCCTGCGCGGGTCCTTCGGAACCTATCTGCATGCGATCCCCGGGGTCTATGCGTGGCTGACGTTTGACTATGTGATGGACCTGGTGTACTTTCTTGACATGGTCGCCATACAGCCACACCTCAGCTTCGGCTGCAATGGAGTGCAAGAGGTCTGCAGAAGGCGCTTCATTGCACCGTTCACGCACGTCTCATTCACTGTTGTCTGTGTTTGGTTTTTACTTTCAGACCAACCCGAAGGTGCTGGCTTTGAGGTACATCAAACACTGGTCATTTGCGGTGAGCACGATCTTCCCAGTCTGGACAGCCATATGTTCTTCCACACATGGACATACACACATGCACACATACATATGCAGACACATGGCACACACACTGTACATATGTACACACACAACACACATACCTACAGACATGCAGATACAAGCATATACACTCACACACATGCATTAATGTTCTTCCATGAGAGCTTCTAGTCCAGATCACTTGATTTTTATATTTTTATTTGTTTTTATTGTTTTGTTTTGTTTTGTTTTTTTTTTTTTTTTTTTTTTTTTACAACTTGAATTTGAAGCCCAGATAATCTTGTGGGATTGATGGGAAAGGGTAACAGCTTTATCTCAGTCCGTTAATGGAGTAATTTCCCTCCTCCTCCCAACTCACCCTTTCCCACCTCACCCAACCCATGTTTCTCTCCTACAGCTGGATATAGCTTCTCTGTTGCCTTTGGATCTGCTTTACTTCATTCCATATTTGAGATTTAAAACACTTCTGAGACTTCCACGACTATTGAAGGTATCCTCCTCCTCCTTCCCTTCCTCTCCTACCCTTGCCTTCCCCTCCTTCCCCACTCTCCTTCCCCTATGTCCTCTCTTCCCCTAATCTGCTGCCAATTATTGCTTTTCAGTTTCGGAGTATTTCTGTCTTCATGGACAGATTTGAAAAGTTCTCAAATTTTCCTAACATATTCAGGTTAGAGGCACTTGTACAGCTTTTTATATACTATAGTTGGGTACTGAATACAGTCAGTAGCATTGAAGTGGGTTATTTGAAATAATTATTGTGGTATCTCATTGGCAAAGATTGGCAGGACACAAATGGATGTTTGTGCGTGTGTGTGTGTGTGTGGTGTGTGTTTATGTGTGGTGTGTGTGTGTGTGGTGTTGTGTTTGTGTGTTTGTGTGTGTGTGTGTTTGTGTGTGTGTGTGCGTGTGTATGTGTGTGTGTGCATTTTTGTGTGTGTGTGCATGTTTATGTGTGTGTGCATGTTTATGTGTGTGTGTGTGTGTGTGTGTGTCACACCGGGGGAAGAGGGAGAGAGAGGGAGAGGAATAGCCTCCTCACACCCACCCCAGTTCTGATGCCAATGACATGTGTCGTACTACACACAGACAACACACACTACACACGCATACACACAGACACTACACACACACAGACACACTACACACAGACACACACAACACATACACATACACACAATCTACAGACATATACACAGACACATACACATGCATACACACACAGACACACAAACGTACACACACACACACACACACACACACACACACCTTAAGATGCAGACATTGACGTTCCAGTCTTTCTTGTTCTCTTGTTCCCCTAGGATTACAAAGTTGTCCATCCTGTACCTTTACATCATACACATCTATACTTGCATATACTACACTACCTCATCCAACGCAAGGTTTAGTGACAACTGGGTGTACAACAAAACACCGAACGCAACTTTCATCACTAGGTGAGCAGGTTTTCTCCTAGCAATGTAAGCTGCCATGCACCATCCTTGTCCACTTTCAGCTATCTGTACTGCTTTTATTGGAGCACTCTCGCCGTGGCGACTATCAACCTGCCTGGCTTTCAGTGGCCTGCCAGCAGCACGGAGTATGTTTTGGCGATGGCAGCTTATCTGGTGGGAATCTTCATTGTTGCGTCAATCATTGGTGAAGTAAGTGCAACATGGCTGATTGGTACCAGCTATAAATGATCTCTGTCTTTGATGGCAGGAAATGTGCATGTGTGTGTGTGTGTGTTTGTGTGTGTGTGTGTGTTTGTGTGTATGTGTGTGTTTGTGTGTGTGTGTGTGTGTGTGGTGTGTGCGTGTGTGTGGTGTGTGTGGTTTGTGTGTGGTGTGTGTGGTGTGTGTGTTGTGGTGTGGTGTGTGTGTGTGGTGTGTGTGTGTGTTTGTGTGTGTGGTGTGTGTGTGTTTGTGTGTGTGATGTGTGTGTGTGGTGTGTGTGTGTGTGTGTCTGAGATGGATGTTTGGGTATTAGAAGGGTGGTGTGTGTATAACAATAGGTTTGTAGTATCTCCCTTGTGGGGTGTGTATGGGAGAGGTGGACACACATGGAGAAGAGTCTTTCCCCTCCCCCTTCCTTCAGATCAGCAATATAGTAGCTGCTGCCAACAGCCAGAAAATGGCATTCAGACGACGCTGGGACCACCTTAAAGACTGCATGAGGATATGGAAGATCCCTGCAGAGGTAAGGCCTTTCTTTGCCCCAAAATGATGGATTGGCGTAGCATTTTTGTGGTGGTGTGTGTATGTGTGTGTGTGTGTGTGTGTGTGTGTGTGTGTGTGTGTGTGTGTGTGTGTGTGTGTGTGTGTGTGTGCATAGAAGTGTACTGTATGTTTGTATGTGCATGCATGTGTTTGTGTGCATCTGTGTGTGTATATGTGTGTATGTGTTTGTCTGTGTTTATATGTGTGGTGTGTGTATGACATGGAAAAGCTCTGTCATTCTCAGAGAGGTGGGCATTTTTGTGATGAAGGCCACAATAATGACTGTACAGGTTGTACCTAATGGCCAACACTGATGTGTTGCTTGTGAATGGTCTGTATGGACAATATGGAGTGGTTGTGGGACAGATTGGGTTCATTGATCCATCTGAAAGCCTGTATTGGTGTTCAAAGCTGTGACAGCTTGTATTGATTACAACCGTGTGATGTGGGCATTCAAGCATGTGTGTGTGTGTGTGTGTGTGTGTGTGTGTGTGTGTGTGTGTGTGTGTGTGTGTGTGTGTGTGTGTGTGTGTGTGACACCATAGTACAGTGGATAATTTCCTACCATCAACGTGGTACATTGGTGAGTCCTGGACCATCCACCTTCTCTTTACCTTTTAACGTACTTACGGGTGCCTCTACTCACCCCGCCCTTATTTTCTTTCATTGTACGGTCGTTTTTTAATTTTAATTTTTACGCGAGCTGCGGTTGCGTCCCGATTGATCTTGCGCATGCGTAAGACGAGCTTTGCGGTGATGGTCGCCTATATATAAAAAGCTTTCGCATTTCACATTAGAACAAGTGAAGGTAGAAGGGAACCACCAAAAATAGTATGCTTTCAGGTGAGCCAGCCTTCAATCAATAATTAAATATATTTATTTTCATTGATGCTTTTTGTGGGGGATGTCATAGCTATGGACCTCTATTCGCTCACACGCCGACTCTCTGACCTGCGCATGTCGCCTCCCTTGCGGACGCCCCCATCATCATCATCATCGTTGCTCCTCCTCGAGCCCCCCACGTCCCCGCTGGACCCCCTCACCGTACAGGAGGTGGACCTGGAGCGCCGTTGCCTCGGCATACTGACCGACGCCCTCCGCGCCGTCATCTCTTACGCCCACTCGTCCTACCACGTCCCCATCTCGTTCCAGGTGAAGCGTTTTGATCGGGCCCACGGGCAGGTTTGGGTCAAGACGAATCCGGACGATGCCCCGGAGGGATTCGACCTGAAGTACCTCCTGCAGCATATCAAATTCTACGAGAACATGCCCCGCTACGCCAAGCTCCTACAGGTCGAGGATTACCACCTCAAGGCGACGTGCCAATACTTCCTGGACCTCCAGAGCCGCGCCAGTAGCCCGCGCTTGGAGGACCCGGCGAGCAGCGAGGCGCAGAGGGTTAAGGAGACCGTGTCGCGCACGTGCAAGTTCCTGCAGGAGATGATCGGCGTGGGACTTCCCGACAGGGACGTGTCGAGGCAGCTGCTGGACGCCCAGGCGAAGCTCAGGGAGCTCGGCTACGCGGTGGACAAGTACTGCACGTTTCAGCAGAACCACAGCGAGGTGGCCAAGCTCACGAGCGCCTGGTATCCGGAGGAGCAGCAGCTGGCCGCGAGGCACGTGCACCAACAGATGCAGACCTTGCTCGACGACCCGGAGGTGGTGAAATACGTGCTTCACGTTGTTGCTCCTCGTCTGGGCCTCCTTCCCTTCCAGGCCTACTGATGTAGAGACGGGGCGGACAAAGGCGCACTTGGAACATTACACAAAAAAATCTTTTTAAAAATAGGTTTCCGAATTATGGGAAATTTCGTTGTGAGGATTGACATGATATGGTCTCATCGTCCTTATCACCCGCTACTAAGCGTTTAGTTTTGTAAATGGACATACGTAAAATGGACATGCAGTGTGGAATTATTTGTATCAATAGGCAACATGCTTTTTGTGTGTATTGTGTGTGTGTGTATGTGTGTATGTGTGTTTTTGTGGCTTTTTGTTTTTCTGTTGTATTTTTTTTTGTTATTGGCAATTTAATGTGAATGGTGAATGGAGCAAATGATGTGATGACAATAGCCCTCAGATGTGTAAACATTAAGCCCAGTGTTGCAAACATTGTAATTCACTGTTATGAAGGTTGTTTGGTACAAAGATGTTGGGAAAGAAGGCTCTTCTCTACATCTGCAAGGAGTGTTAGGAGAAGAGGTGAAGCGCACCTCATCAAATAACAGCACAGTAGGATCTCAGGCCCACCACATCAATAACAGTACAGGCCTGTACTGGCAGAATGGTTTAAACTGTACCACGCACTCCCAAAATAATAATACTTAATTTAATAGAATGATAAAAGACAATTATTATTATATACGTCCCATAACAGTCAAGTTAACCTAGATAGGATAATCGCCCTAACTTATTAATAATGATGATTTGTTATTACCATTTGTGAGCATCCAAAGCTGTAACATTCAATGTAACGGTAATGTAACGGTATTGTAAACAACCCTGGACAACACCAGCTGGGTTATGTTGTATATATGGGTGTGGTGTTCTGTGTGAAGCCCTGTGAGGACATGTCATGTGTAGAAGATGAGGGTGTGGGTGTGGCTTTTATTTGACCTTTGAAGTGGGAAGTGGATGATGGATTGTGATGGTGAGAGTGACAATGTGAGAGCGGGAAAGGGGGAAGGATATGTTTTTCTGAGCTGGATTTGTTTATAATGGAGGTATTCTTGCTTCTCTTCCTCTCTACCACATCCTGATGCTATAGCTTCAAAGCCGTGTGCAGATGTGGCATGACTACGCGTGTTCCCAACAACTAATGCTTGGTGAGTGGTGGGCTCTGTGTGCATGTGGTGTGTGTGGTGTGTGTGACCAGTGTGTGTGGTATGTGTATGTGGTGTGTGTGTGGTATGTGTGTGTGTGTGTGTGTGTGTGTGTGTGTGTGTGTGGTGTGTGTGTTGTGGTATGTGGTGTGTGTGCATGTGTGTGTGTGTGTGCATGTGTGTGTGTGTGTGTGCGTGCGTGGGTGGTATAAGTGTTTTAGTCATTTCTTGTGTGTGGTTCAGTTGAAACTTTGAGGTGGTAGTGTTGGTCAGATCTGTTGTGTGGCAAGGCCAGTAGTATCTGGACCTGTGCCGGGCATTAATTAAGACCATAGATGCTATAGACTGTGGGTGTCACAGGAAAAAGTTACAAACTTTGAGGCTGGGTTTGGCGAACAAAATTCAGGCTGGTTTCAAACAAAAACCCATTGAGTTCCATGCTGGAATTGAGTATCCAGTGTGGAAAAGCCTTATAACCACCCTGGATTCATCAAACAAAATCCAAGACTGCTGGTTGGGACTTCATCAAGCTCCAACCTGGACATGTTTATAACTTTTTGTCTATTGGAGGAATGCTACCGTATCCTGAGGGGACTTGTGGGAGGGAAGAGATTTTGTGATGTCATTAGGAATTGGGGCATTTGTCGCTGATCCTCTGAACACACACCTGCACACACACACACATGCACACACACCTGCACACACACACACATGCACACACACCTGCACACACACACACATGCACACACACCTGCACACACACATACATGCACACATGCCCATACACATGCACACACACATAAACCCACACATGCACACACACATGCACACACACATGCACACACACATGCACACACACACACATGCACACATGCCCATACACATGCACACACACATAAACCCACACCTGCACACACACACACATGCACACACACCTGCACACACACACATGCACACACACATGCACACACACATGCACACACACACACACACACATGCACACACAGGACTGCCATAGCATTGCATGTTTTTGCACATGCGTGTAAATTTCATATTTATGTTGCTTTTCTTTTGTGATTTTGATATCGACACTTACCTTTTTTGAATATCTGTTATGACCACATCTTATCTGTATCGTTTCATATGCACACCACGCACCTATACATGCAAACATATGCATATACACATTCACACACCCACACACACCACACTTGCCCTTGCAGACGAAAGGAAGGTGCTGGACTTCCTCCCCAAAAAGATGAAAGGAGATATAGCCATTCATGTCCACCTTGATGTCCTGTTAAAGGTCACCCTTTTCCAGGTACTGTTGCATAACCCCTGGTGTTTGTCTGTGTAGGTCTGGGCCTGAGACCCCCTCCCTGTACCATAGGACTTTGAGAAGACTCTGCTTAGAGAACTGGTCCTCAAGCTCAGGCCAGCACTGTTTGTGCCAGGAGACTACATCTGCAAAAAGGTTTGTCAGTGTGTGTGTTTAGTTATGGTGTTGATGGGGAATGTATTGGCAATCCCACCTCCATCCTTTCTCCCCCTACTCCCTCCTCCTTTTCGTTCCCTTTCCCTCCTCCCTCCCTTTATCTCTCTCTCTCTCTCTCTCTCTCTCTCTCTCACAGGGCGAGATTGGAAAGGAGATGTACATTGTTAACCATGGTATTGTTCAAGTGATGGGCGGAGCCACCAGTAACCAGGTGTTGGCTGAGCTGGAGCGGGGAAGTGTGTTTGGCGAGATCAGGTGAGCCAGCCTGTCAGCTCAGAGTGTTCTCATACCTACCCAACTACCACCTCCTTCCCTCCCCAATCCCACCCACCTCTTGCCTCTCCCAAACACCACCCACATCATGCCCTTCCTAACTTCACCCACATCATGCCCCTCCTAACTCCACCCCTCCTACCCTATTTGTATGACAGTCTTTTGACAGTGGGTGGAGGCAATCGTAGGACAGCACATGTTCGTTCCAAAGGGTTCTCCATGTTGCTCCTGTTGAGCAAGAAGGACCTGTACGAGACACTGGTGGACTATCCTGATGCCCAGGAGACCCTGAAGAGGAAAGCCAGGCAAGTGGTCCCAGACCATACCACCACACACCACACCACACCACACCACACCACACCACACCACAACACCACACCACACCACACACCACCACACCACACCACACCACACCACACTCATCATTGCTCCATTATATGGAGAGGAATCTGATGAAGGGGAGGAGCTGATGAAGGGGAGGAGCTGATGAAGGGGAGGAGCTGATGAAGGGGAGGAGGTGATGAAGGGGAGGAGCTGATGAAGGGGAGGAGCTGATGAAGGGGAGGAGGTGATGAAGGGGAGGAGCTGATGAAGGGGAGGAGCTGATGAATGATGAAGGGGAGGAACTGATGAAGGGGAGGAGCTAATGAAGGAGAAGGGGTAGGAGGATTGAAGCCACAGAGGGATATGGTGTGTGGTGATGAGGGGATGAGGATCAGGGGTGTGGCTAACATTGGTTTTATGGGTACTTCCTGTATTGACACTAGAGAGGGTGTGGACTACAGGGGTGTGGACTACAGGCTACAGGGGGTGTGGACTACAGGAGGTGTGGACTAGGAGGTATGGACTACAGGGGTGTGGTCTACAGGAGGTGTGGTCTACAGGGGAATAAAAATATATATAAGAATTTAAATCCTTTTCTTTTATCTGAAGTATTTGCCCACCTTTGAACATCAGATATGCTCACCATGGTAACCCTACTTTCTTACAGGTCTCTGCTTCGGCAGGACAAGAAGAGGGAACACAGACAGAGCCAGGGTTCTAAGATGGGCGTGGCTGCCAACCATGGCCCGAGCAGTATCCATAGCAACAGGGCAGCCAAGGCAGCAATGATGGCCCTCACCTCGGTTGCCAAGGCAGCGAGAGAGAGGGCTGCAGTTGGGAAGCTGAGAGAAGAAGCTAGCATCAGTACCTCACTATCACATGATGGTACATCTCAAGGCACTTGCCAGACCACTGTATCCAGGGCAATGCAGGCCACAGATGGCATTCTACCTGTCAATGTTGCCGGGGAAACTGTTCCCAGTGTGGAAAATGCCATCCCTCAAATTAAGGTCACTGATGACCCTGTTCCTCTCGCAAGAGCTGCAGAAAGCCCTGGTACCCAGACCAGAGGTGAAGGAGGCCCTGGTACCCAGACCAGAGGTGGGGGAGGCTCTGGTACCCAGACCAGAGGTGGGGAAGGCCCTGGTACCCAGACCAGAGGTGGAGGAGGCCCTGGTACCCAGACCAGAGGTGGGGGAGGCTCTGGTACCCAGACCAGAGGTGGAGGAGGCCCTGGTACCCAGGCCAGATGTAGGGAAGGCCTAGGTATCCAGACCAGAGGTGGGGGAGGTCCTGGTACCCAGACCAGAGGTGGGGAAGGCCCTGGTACCCAGACCAGAGGTGGGGGAGGCTCTGGTACCCAGACCAGAGGTGGAGGAGGCCCTGGTACCCAGGCCAGATGTAGGGAAGGCCTAGGTATCCAGACCAGAGGTGGGGGAGGTCCTGGTACCCAGACCAGAGGTGGGGAAGGCCCTGGTACCCAGACCAGAGGTGGGGGAGGCTCTGGTACCCAGACCAGAGGTGGGGAAGGCCCTGGTACCCAGACCAGAGGTGGAGAAGGCCCTGGTACCCAGACCAGAGGTGGGGAAGGCCCTGGTACCCAGACCAGAGGTGGGGAAGGTGCATCTTTCCAGCCCAGAGAACGTGGTGATGGTCAGCAGGGAAGGGGTGCTGCTTGGCCATGTATGGCACCCCCGAGACCACTGTCCCCTCTCATCACCATTGGCACTCTGGCTATACGTCCATCGGGTATGTTGCAAAGATGGAGATTGTGTGCAATCCTTTGCATTTGTTTTTATGTGCAGGTGTATGTGTGCAGGTGTTTGTGTGCAGGTGTTTGTGTGCAGGTGTTTGTGTGCAGGTGTATGTGTGTGGATGTGCCATGTGGACAAGGTTGCATTGAAAAAGAAGTGTTCTGAGAATGTTAGTTTCAAGCAGAGAGGGAAGAAAAACACGAGTTTGTTATTGAGACAGTGTGGTGTGTTTGTGGCTCAGAGAGCTATTTGAAGGAGAGCTGTCAACAGGAGATGTTTCCAATTGGTTGCTGTGAATCAGAAAAGCACTGCTTTTATTTTACACACATATGATGTGGTGTGTTAGGGCTTTGGAACTAGGTTGTGGCAATGCCTCTACCTCCTCACACAGCAGTGTGGGTGTGGCAATGCCTCTACCTCACACAGCAGTGTGGGTGTGGCAATGCCTCTACCTCACAGCAGTGTGGGTGTGGCAAGGCCTCTACCTCACAGCAGTGTGGGTGCGGTCATGTAAACATTATGTTGATCATTACATCATGGACCATTTTTAAAGCTGGCACCATCTTTATGAAATCAAAAGTGAATCTGTTTTTAACCACAATTAATTATTTCAATTTCAAATTAATTGCAGAAATGCTCACAAAGAGATGAGTTTGTATTCTTTTGTGGGGAAAAAATTGAGAGGGAATTACCCTAAAACCCATAATTTGGTTTCACTAATGATGTCAGGGCATGTCCCAGATAGCACTTGCCGTGCCTTCATGTTTGTTTGTTTGTTTGTTTGTTTGTTTGTGCGACAGAACGTGCTCATAGGTCTGGACAGAGTAGCATTGTTGCAGAGGACACAGAGCTGACCTACAGACCACTGGTGCCTGTACCATCCAGAGCTTCATCTGCTGGCCTGCCCAACCAGCCCTCCAATGAACCCGCTTCAAACGCATAATGCAGCAACCCGGTCACTTTATCTTTCAATGTGATGTGTTATGTTTTTGTATGTGATCATTTATGAATGTGGTGTGTGTGTGTGTGGTGTATATGTGTGTATGTGAATGTTTTGTTCCTTACATGTACATGTATAAGTGATTGTACTATCTCTTGTGGTGCTCACATAACCATGACAAGATGGAGATGTACATGTGCATGTAAAGCTATCTGATTACTTGTACTACTTGTGGTTTGTTTAGTGGTTGATCTAGCAAAGCCTGCATGCATTTGATACTTAGTTTGTGCACACAAATACAGTGTACATAGACAGCCACTGTGTATACAGTCCAACATAAGAACAAACAGTCTCTATAGATAATACATAATATATGAGATGAAAATGATCCAGGCAGAGATCCAGAAGACCAATAGGAGAGGCAAGAGGGATAGTTCCACACAGCAACATACAAGGGCTCTTTATGGGGGTTGAGAATCCTGTATAAAAAGATAAGGGGGGGAGAGAGGTGAGTGGTTTGGTATTGGTTCCCCAGAGTCTAAGGGTAGTGTATTGGTTCTCCAGAGTCTAAGGGTAGTGTATTGGTTCCCCAGAGTCTAAGGGTAGTGTATTGGTTCTCCAGAGTCTAAGGGTAGTGTATTGGTTCTCCAGAGTCTAAGGGTAGGGTATTGGTTCCCCAGAGTCTAAGGGTAGTATATTGGTTCTCCAGAGTCTAAGGGTAGTGTATTGGTTCTCCAGGGTAGTATATTGGTTCCCCAGAGTCTAAGGGTAGTGTATTGGTTCTCCAGAGTCTAAGGGTAGTGTATTGGTTCTCCAGAGTCTAAGGGTAGTGTATTGGTTCTCCAGAGTCTAAGGGTAGTGTATTGGTTCTCCAGAGTCTAAGGGTAGTGTATTGGTTCTCCAGAGTCTAAGGGTAGTGTATTGGTTCTCCAGAGTCTAAGGGTAGGGTATTGGTTCCCCAGAGTCTAAGGGTAGTATATTGGTTCTCCAGAGTCTAAGGGTAGTGTATTGGTTCTCCAGGGTAGTATATTGGTTCCCCAGAGTCTAAGGGTAGTGTATTGGTTCTCCAGAGTCTAAGGGTAGTGTATTGGTTCTCCAGAGTCTAAGGGTAGTGTATTGGTTCTCCAGAGTCTAAGGGTAGTGTATTGGTTCTCCAGAGTCTAAGGGTAGTGTATTGGTTCTCCAGAGTCTAAGGGTAGTGTATTGGTTCTCCAGAGTCTAAGGGTAGTGTATTGGTTCTCCAGAGTCTAAGGGTAGTGTATTGGTTCTCCAGAGTCTAAGGGTAGTGTATTGGTTCTCCAGAGTCTAAGGGTAGTGTATTGGTTCTCCAGAGTCTAAGGGTAGTGTATTGGTTCTCCAGAGTCTAAGGGTAGTGTATTGGTTCCCCAGAGTCTAAGGGTAGTGTATTGGTTCTCCAGAGTCTAAGGGTAGTGTATTGGTTCTCCAGAGTCTAAGGGTAGTGTATTGATTCCCCAGAGTCTAAGGGTAGTGTATTGGTTCTCCAGAGTCTAAGGGTAGTGTATTGGTTCTCCAGAGTCTAAGGGTAGTGTATTGGTTCTCCAGAGTCTAAGGGTAGTGTATTGGTTCTCCAGAGTCTAAGGGTAGTGTATTGGTTCCCCAGAGTCTAAGGGTAGTGTATTGGTTCTCCAGAGTCTAAGGGTAGTGTATTGGTTCTCCAGAGTCTAAGGGTAGTGTATTGGTTCCCCAGAGTCTAAGGGTAGTGTATTGATTCCCCAGAGTCTAAGGGTAGTGTATTGGTTCCCCAGAGTCTAAGGGTAGTGTATTGGTTCTCCAGAGTCTAAGGGTAGTGTATTGGTTCTCCAGAGTCTAAGGGTAGTGTATTGGTTCCACAAGGTCTGAATGCATTGGTATTGGGCAGCTGCTCTCACTCACCTCTCTGTCCCCTTGTCCCTGCTGCTGTGCTGTACCAGCCTGCAGTACGACAGCAGTGGTTGGCTTGAGGTTGCGTGGCCTCGGTTTAGGCTGTGGTCTGCTAGGCTTCGAGTTCTTGTCATCGTCCCAGTTGGCTCCTGTGGCGGGCATGCTTTGTGAGGTGAGTTCTGGCTCTGGTACACGTTTGTCACTGGTTGCGTCTGCCATCTTGTCTGCCATCTTGTCATCTGCGTTGGTCTGATGGAGTGGCGACGCTTCACGTTTCATGAATCGCTTCGGTTTAATGGGCGGGGTTCCCAGAGGCTCGCTGCTGTCACTCGCTGGAGCCTTCTTGGACGGACGTGGGTGTGGTTTCGGAGCGACGGAAGGTTTACTTCCCACATACGGAATGGGGCATGTTTCATCTATGTCGTCTACAGAACCTTCGCGAGGAGAGTGCTCTATTGATGTGGACCCAGCCTTGGGCAAGTGATCTGTCGAATCCCTCTTAGGGCTACTCTGAAGTTTGCTGTTGGTCATCGGAGGCTTGCTTGTGTTGTTGGTTTTCTCCTGTGGCACGACAGGTGATTCCACAGCTGTGGGGAGTGTGATCCGTGTGTTTTGGGTCGACTGCTGTGTTGGAACCTTGTCAAACACCTCTGAGTACTCGCTGGTGAGTAGGTCGTCACTGCTCTTACTAATGGCTTTCATGTCTTTGTGTGCAGGGTGTGTGTGTGTGTGTGTGTGTGTGTGTGTGTGTGTGTGTGTGTGTGCGTGTATGTGCATGTGTATATGGTGTGTGTGTGATGTGTATATTAAATTGTTAATGCAACTCCCCTCTCACTCCTTAGCTCCACCTCACCCTTACACCACACCCTCTCAATTCGAAGCCCCACCCCTCTCACTCATAAGCCCCACCCATAACTCTCACCTGCTATTGCAGGCATGCTCTTGGAGGAGGCTAGCTTGGGGCTTCCTGGTATGACAGAGAGGCTCTTGGTTGATGACAGTCCGTGTCTTGTTGTGATCTTTCTGAATAGTTTGGACATGAAACCTCCTGAGGAAGTCTCAGCACCTTTGGTTGCCTGAGTGTGTGAGAAAGAAGTGGAAAGATGTGTATCACAAAAAATACACGCACACACAACACACACACCACACACATAACACTCACACAACACCCACAACACACACAACACACCACACACATAACACACACAACACAACACTCACACAACACCCACACAACACCCACATAACACACACACACCACACACACACACACACATACTTACCTCATTTCCATTTTCTGATGTGAGCTTGTGGTCAGGCTCTGGAGGAAACACATCTTCACTCTCCTCTGAGCAGGACTCATTCTGAAAGGAAATAACACAAATATCAATAGACAAACATAGCATCTGTGTCTTGTAATAGTTTGGTGTGCTATGGCCCTTCATAGCTAGTGGTAAGTACCGAGTGTTCGCAAACGAAATCAAAGATTTTAATTTCTTAATAAGATTATAAATCTAAATGAATCTATGAACATGCAATGTGAATTGTGTTAATTACTTATAATAGGCAGTAGGTCCACCATAAAGTGAAGTAAGAACCAACGGTTGATTTGGTATTAAAATTATGCAAAGCCCATTTAAAAGGGTAATAGTTTTTAGTGTTTAAAGTTTGATTTGTTGTTTTGAACATAATACAAATCAAATTTCATAATGTTTCGTTAGGTAATGTGTAGTTTATAAATAATCCAATTCATTATACGTTGTCGTACATTATTAAATCACGTTCATTGGGACAGTTCATGATAAAATGTCGTCTCTGATATATACAATATATATATCAGAAACCAAATTTTGTCGTGAACTGTCCATAAAATATTTTATAGAGATGCTTATTATGCGCACAAGGCCACAAATCTTTGCCTGTGTGGTTTTCACACCAAGTGGAGGATGATGAGGGGATAGGTGTTGAGTGCAGGTTCAAACACAGCAATCAAGCATTCTATAACACTCTCCATTTTCTTCTTTCCATTTTTCATTTTTCATTTTTCATTCCACTGCATTTATGTATGATGTCTGGTGCAATTCGTGCATTGCAACTGTTAATTTTATTATAATTTTAATTTTGATATGGGATCGTTTCCACGAAAAGAGACCTAGAGCATACATTATAAACTTCTAGCACACGCAATAGAAATGTAATGCTTGTGTTGAAATGTATGGTTAAATAAAAATTCAGAGCCTTACAACTCCATGATAGATACTCCCATTCTGATTGCATAAGAAGCAATGTGTAGAGGACATTTCAGACTTCTAGAATATTTAAAAACATTTGAATCTTGAAAAAACATCTGCTAGGTTTCTTTTCGCGGAAACAATCCCATATACAGATTTAAAAGAAAAAACCCTTAATCTTGAATAGAGGGCTTTGAATATGTTGCTTGATGAGGATTTTGATATAATTAACTGCCCGCAACACTCAAAATCCAACTGAACTAACAGTATTTACCTAACTACTGTAATGTATATGAAAGAAATCAATTGCTTAATTAATTTCAATACTGAGTTATACTAATTTAAAACCTTTGCCTTCATTTGCTAACACCTGGCACAACACTCATAAAAGATTTACTGGAAAAATAACACACAAACGTATGACAGTACAAATGAATGTTACAAAAATGCACATATGAGCCTTAGTACATGTGGTGATCATGTCCTGGTCATGTGATAGTACATGTGGTGATCATGTCCTGGTCATGTGATAGTACATGTGGTGATCATGTCTTGGTCATGTGATGGTACATGTGGTGATCATGTCCTGGTCATGTGATAGTACATGTGGCGATCATGTCCTGGTCATGTGGTAGTACATGTGGTGATCATGTCCTGGTCATGTGATAGTACATGTGGTGATCATGTCCTGGTCATGTGATGGTACATGTGGTGATCATGTCCTGGTCATGTGATAGTACATGTGGCGATCATGTCCTGGTCATGTGGTAGTACATGTGGTGATCATGTCCTGGTCATGCTGATAGTACATGTGGTGTCCATGTCCTGGTCATGTGATAGTACATGTGGTGATCATGTGACATTTCACACATAACATACCTTAGATAGCACAACTGAGGTCCTTTCATTAGGGGGCTTGACCTGGCAATCGACAGAAATGGTCACACGATTCAACTACCATAACCAGCAAACTAATGCTATGGCGGTATACAGACACACAAAATGTCATTGTTTGTGAATTCTTAAGCAAACACACTTTTTTTTTAACTTCATCAGAGACAGACGAGTGGCTGGTAGTTGAAGCTTGTCTGGATGGAGACTCGACATGAGAGGACGTTTTGTGCAAGTGGCCTGAGGTTGTTTCCACCTGAAAGGAATAACAGCATGACTCGTAAGAACCGTTGGCTCAGAGATGACCCTTGTATTGAACGGTTACATGCACTGAATGGAGGGCGGGGCGTATGGGTGCCCCTCCTTTCACACGACATGTGGTATGATGCAGTAAGACCACACCTCTTACAGCATTAATGTCTGATAAGTACTGCAGGTCTATGGGGATGATAAGTACTGCAGGTCTATGGGGATGATAAGTACTGCAGGTCTATGCGAATGGTAAGTACTGCAGGTCTATGGGGATGATAAGTACTGCAGGTCTATGGGGATGATAAGTACTGCAGGTCTATGGGGATGATAAGTACTGCAGGTCTATGCGAATGGTAAGTACTGCAGGTCTATGGGGATGATAAGTACTGCAGGTCTATGGGGATGATAAGTACTGCAGGTCTATGGGGATGGTAAGTACTGCAGGTCTATGGGGATGATAAGTACTGCAGGTCTATGGGGATGATAAGTACTGCAGGTCTATGGGGATAATAAGTACTGCAGGTCTATGGGGATGATAAGTACTGCAGGTCTATGGGGATAATAAGTACTGCAGGTCTATGGGGATGGTAAGTACTGCAGGTCTATGGGGATGATAAGTACTGCAGGTCTATGGGGATGGTAAGTACTGCAGGTCTATGCGGATGATAAGTACTGCAGGTCTATGCGGATGATAAGTGCTAAAGATTTATGGGGACAAGAGACATGCCCACCGCACATGAGGGACACACCCACCACATGTGAGGACACACCCACCACCTGTGAGGACACACCCACCACCTGTGAGGACACACCCACCACATGTGTGGGCACACCCACCACATGTGAGGACACACCCACCACACGAGGGACATGCTCAATACACTTACTTGCTTCCCACTTGGATCAACTTCCTCGTATACAGGTTCACTCACCACGCACTTTGCTGGTAATGGAAGAAACAGTTTTATTTATAATTACTAACCTCCACAGTGCCACCTTGTCTCCTTATCCTCCCCCCTCCCTCCCACCTTGTCTCCACATCCTCCCTCCTCCTTCCCACCTTGTCTCCACATCCTCCCCCCTCCTTCCCACCTTGTCTCCACATCCTCCCCCCTCCTTCCCACCTTGTCTCCACATCCTCCCCCTCCTTCCCACCTTGTCTCCACATCCTCCCCCTCCTTCCCACCTTGTCTCCACATCCTCCCCCTCCTTCCCACCTTGTCTCCACATCCTCCCCCTCCTTCCCACCTTGTCTCCACATCCTCCCCCCTCCCTCCCTCCCTCCACCTTGCACTATTGTACAGCTTCAAGTACAATAAGCTTTCAAAAGATGGAGACTCAGCAGCTAATGTAGACTCAATTGAAAGCAGCTTAATTTAAAATCCACTAAATGAAACTTGATTTCCTAATGGCTTACAGTCGTGAAGCCTCGCTGAAAGTGGACGAATTTTGGGTGACGGTGATGGCTTGCTGAGGCTGTTCTCTGTGGGGCCAGCCATAACATCCATTGATACATACAATACAAGTACTTCACTGCACCCACAACATCTGCACACACACACCACCACACACCACACACATACCACACACACACACACACCCCACACAAAATACACACCACACATATCACACACACCACACCACACACACCACACAAACACAAAAGACACACCACACACATCACACACACACACACACACACACCACAAAACACACCACATGCACACACACCTGTGATCAGCAGAATAGGAATATCCTCTTTGCTCTGCTTATTGCTGCAGGGAGGAAGCTGCCATTACTAGAGGGGTACACTCATCACACACATCATCACAAGCACCATCTCATCATCCCCACATCACAAGCACCATCTCATCATCACATCACAAGCACCATCTCATCATCACATCACAAGCACCATCTCATCATCCCCACATCACAAGCACCATCTCATCACCACATCACAAGCACCATCTCATCACCACCACATCACAAGCACCATCTCATCACCACCACATCACAAGCACCATCTCATCACCAGCTATAAACTGCTGAAGGAGGTAATGCATTTGATCACATGGCTTCACTGTTCATCATGGGATGGGCCACCAGGGCTATCTCCACTTCGGGTACATTCATAAGGTACTTCCACCTGATTCCAAGAATGTCCCAATAGATGTGATGTTTATGTGAGCCAGTTTAATTGATATACGAAAAAACACCACCAAAGTATAACACAAAGTGGCATTCTTTCCCTGCAGAATGTGTGCATTGTATTGCGTAACATGCACACTGAGTATGTGTGCATGCGTGTATGTATGGGGGATGGGTGTGTATGTATGGGGGATGGTGTGTATGTATGGGGGATGGTGTGTATGTATGGGGGGTGGGTGTGTATGTATGGGGGATGGGTGTGTATGTATGGGGGTGTGTGTATGTATGGGGGATGGGTGTGTATGTATGGGGGATGGGTGTGTATGTATGGGGGATGGGTGTGTATGTATGGGGGATGGGTGTGTATGTATGGGGGATGGGTGTGTATGTATGGGGGATGGGTGTGTATGTATGGGGGATGGGTGTAGTAGGGATGGTATGTATGGGGATGGGTGTGTATGTATGGGGATGGGTGTGTATTTGTATGCTTATGTGCGTTAGAGCATGTATGCTTATGTGTGCAAGTGCGTATACGCATGTATGTGCTATTCTATGTGCGCCTGTATTGTGTGTGTGTATATGTGTGTATGTGTGGTGTGTATGCATGTATGTGCTATTCTATGTGTGCCTGTATTGTGTGTGTGTGTGTGTGTATGTGTGGTGTGTACGCATGTATGTGCTATTCTATGTGTGCCCGTATTGTGTGTGTGTGTGTATGTGTGTGTATGTGTGGTGTGTAAGCCTAATGGAGGGTACGTAAGTCATTGACCCTTATCAACCATCCTTGGAAGCCACATAGCTAACATCCCTAGAGGTGAGACAAGTGGAACCGATTTTGTTAGTGGCTAGAGTATACCGTATCGCTATAGGTGTGGTTATGCATTGAAACGGGAATGTATCAGTGCTGGTGTGGTTATGCATTGAAACGGGAATGTATCAGTGCTGGTGTGGTTATGCATTGAAACGGGAATGTATCAGTGCTGGTGTGGTTATGCATTGAAACGGGAATGTATCAGTGCTGGTTATGCAAATGACTCTTGAGAGCCCATTGGCACTCGAAGAGACAGAACCACAACCACTACTGGCTCATAACTCCACTCACATTGGAATGCTGTTCTTGACTGGATCTGGCCCCTTGAAGGGTTCCTATGGAGACAGGCTTTTTTTAACACTTAGCAGATAATTCCCAACTACAACAACACACACGTACACACATGTACACACATACACACATACATACATACACATATACACACACATGCCTCTTCACAAACACTTATGTGTGTGCACGGCAAGGTGTGGTGCACATGCATGGGAGTGTCTGTTGCTGGGCTGTCAGAAGACTCTATGTGATGGCATTAGGTTTGGCCAATCCAAGCTTGGGATCAGTAATAACATCCCCTTTCAATTAAACACCCTCACGACCTCACCTGGTAGTCTGAGCCTGCTGGTAGAGAAATGCTTGGAGGCAAAGTTCTGCACTTCTGTGTGTGGGGATGAGGTGTGTGTGTTGTGTGTGGGTGAGTGTGTGTGGAGATGGGTGTGTGTGGAGATGAGATGTGTGGAGGTGTGTGGGGGGGTGAGGTATGTGGAGATGAGATGTGTGTGGAGAGGAGATGAGTGTGTGGAGGAGATGTGTGCAAAATAAATGATGATATAGCTGGTACAAGGTCATTGTAACCATACCATGCATGTATGTGTGGGTATAAAAAAGTGGCCATGTGTGTGTGTGTGCATTGTGTACATGTGTGTGTGCATGTGTGTGTACATGTGTGTGTGTGTGTGCATGTGTGTACATGTGTGTACATGTGTGTGTGCATGTGTGTGTGCATGTGTGTGTACATGTGTGTGTGCATGTGTGTGTGCATGTGTGTGTGCATGTGTGTGTACATGTGTGTGCGCACGTGTGTACATGTGTGTGTACATGTGTGTGCGCATGTGTGTGCATGTGTGTGTGCATGTGTGCGTACATGTGTATGTACATGTGTGTGTGCATGTGTGTACATTTGCATGTGTATGTGTGTGCACGTGTGTACATGTGTGTACATGTGTGTGCGCATGTGTGTGCTTGTGTGTGTACATGTGTGTGTGCATGTGTGTGTGCATGTGTGTACATGTGTGTGCATGTGTGTGCATGTGTGTGTACATGTGTATGTACATGTGTGTGTGCATGTGTGTACATTTGCATGTGTATGTGTGTGTACATTTGCATGTGTATGTGTGTGCACGTGTGTACATGTGTGTGTACATGTGTGTGCGCATGTGTGTGCATGTGTGTGTACATGTGTGTGCGCATGTGTGTGCATGTGTGTGTACATGTGTGTGTGCATGTGTGTGTGCATGTGTGTGTACATGTGTGTGTGCATGTGTGTGTGCATGTGTGTGTACATGTGTGTGTGCATGTGTGTGTGCATGTGTGTGTACATGTGTGTGTGCATGTGTGTGTACATGTGTGTGTACATGTGTGTACATTTGCGTGTGTATGTGTGTGTGCATGTGTGTGTGCATGTGTGTACATGTGTGTGTACATGTGTGTGTGCATGTGTGTGTGCATGTGTGTACTACATGTGTGTGTGCATGTGTGTGTGCATGTGTGTACATTTGCATGTGTATGTGTGTACATTTGCATGTGTATGTGTGTGTACATTTGCATGTGTATGTGTGTATACATTTGCATGTGTATGTGTGTGTGCACGTGTGTACATGTGTGTGTACATGTGTGTGTACATGTGTGTGCATGTGTGTACATGTGTGTGTACATGTGTGTACATGTGTGTGCATGTGTGTGTGCATGTGTGTGTACATGTGTGTGTGCATGTGTGTGTGCATGCGTGTGTGCATGTGTGTACATGTGTGTACACATGTGTGTGTACATTTGCGTGTGCATGTGTGTGCATGTGTGTGGATGTGTATGTGCATGTGTGTGCATCTGTGTGAGCAGGTGTGTGTGCATCTGTGTGTGGTTTGCAGGATCAGTGCTGTGATGCAGGCATTGTGCATAAGTGCAAGGTTGTATATCATGGAGCACAATCACATGTACCCCTAACAAGTGGGTGTACACGTACACCTGTGTGTGTGTGTGTGTGTGTGTGTGTGTGTGTGCGTGTGCGTGTTGGACTTGAGTACAGTCACACAATCATCAAGCACAGCATATAGTATGCCTTGCGCACATCAGATGTATGCGCGTATGTGTGTGTGATTGTGTGATTGTGTGTGTGACTGTGTGTGATTGTGTGTATTTGTATGTGTTTGTATGCGTTTGTGTGTGTGATTGTGTGTGCGATGTGGGTGTGTGTATTTGGGCAGGTACAAAGTGTGAGTGCAGCCACATATCATCAAGCGCACATCACACACAGGTATGTGCTGTGATGCATCTGTTGTGGGACACAAATATTCACAAACTACAACTGCTCTATCAACAAATAGGGTATGGAGGTGTGAGGGAGGCAGGTGGGGGTTAGGACTAACTGAGGATCAGGTGAGCAGAGGTGAGGCATGATGGTCAGGTGAGCAGAGGTGAGGCATGATGGTCAGGTGAGCAGAGGTGAGGACATGACGGTCAGGTGAGGGTCAGGTGAGCAGAGGTGAGGGAGATATGCGGGGTAACGTTTGCAGGATGTGCTCAGTCGGAAATATAAGAAAGGTGACAAATGAAGTCAGTGTATGTATGCGTGTATGTATGTGTGTGAAGATGAGCCTGTCATGAAATAATGAGATGACAAATGAAACCAGGAAGGAGAGGTAGAGCTAGAGGTGGAGCTAGAGGTGGAGATAGAGGTGGAGCTAGAGGTGGAGCTAGAGGTGGAGCTAGAGGTGGAGCTAGAGGTGGAGCTAGAGGTGGAGATAGAGGTGGAGCTAGAGGTGGAGCTAGAGGTGGAGATAGAGGTGGAGCTAGAGGTGGAGCTAAGGAAAGGAAGTCAGGTAAGAAGGGAATAAGTTGTTAGGAGTGGCTTAAGGCCAGGCAGGAGAATAATCAAGGCATCACCAAGGAGTGGCAGGACCAAGATGTGGTGACTATTGTACCCAGACGCAAACAGAAGGTGCACACACATAACAAACACACACAGCATAGTGAATACAACTCATTGTCAGATATGATTAGCGATACAAAGGGAGTTAGACAAATGATCACAACAGGAGGATGGAAGAATGGAAGATGGAGAAGTAGGAGGTGTAGAAGTGGGAGGTAGATGAGTGTGAAAGGGGAGATGGAGATGTAGGAGGATGGAGGGAATGGGACGGTGGAGGAAGTGGGAGGGTGGAGGAGAGGTGAGGTGTGGGAGGCACGAAGGACAAAGGAATTAAAGTAGCGGCTGGAAGTCTATCCCAGATTGCAAACAACTGTTTCACAACTGCTTCCACAAATGATCCAGATAGTATTCCATCCCACAAACAAACCAGGTCCTCTGAGGTTATACAATTTACCCAACAAAGGTTAACACCAGGGGAAGGTTAACACCAGGGGGGAAAAAGGCTCGCATCCTGGCATTACTATGAAGACCATTTTCTCATCTGCTTACTATACACACCTCATTAGAGAAGCGAAAACATCCCACCCCACTCCTGCCACTGCAACAGAAAATCCAGGAGTATTTTTAATTCTGAAAATAGCTGGTAACATGGCAAACTTTGACCGTATATGGTGGTTTACATATGCCAACTAACTGCACACAACTCAATTCATCATTTAAGTTTCAGCTGCTCTTGGCATGGAACTATATACCTCAGAGAAGTTGTATGGAAACATCAAATGGAAGAAAACGATACGCACATATCACAGCTCGGTATAGCGCCAAAGTAAACGAGACGTACAGGTAAAATTAATCAATTCATGAATTTGTTTTATGAGTGCATGTGAAGTGCC
The DNA here is from genome assembly GCA_013339895.1 of Ephydatia muelleri. NCBI lineage: Eukaryota > Metazoa > Porifera > Demospongiae > Spongillida > Spongillidae > Ephydatia > Ephydatia muelleri. The sequence goes on from JABACO010000023.1 coordinate 4,603,486, forward strand.
TGCCGGTCACTCATTCTGCACGCACCACTGTTCTCACCTGTTGCGGGGCGGGAAGGGCTCCGGTCGATGTGTTCATGCTGAATTCCCACACCTCCTTTAGGGCCTCGAACATGCGCTCGCTATCGATTGCCAACTTCTCTCCGTAATTCTCCGCAAGCCCTTCGAGCGCTGGTTGGTTGAGCCCACCGTCTTTTGACGAGTACGGGGGCTCCGTCAGAACGACCCTGTCCTTCTGAAGCATGTCTTTCATCTTCAACTTAAGCTGAAGCTTCGTCAGCTCTCCTGTGCTACCCACGAAATGGGGCAGCTGCTCTGGTTGAACGGACCTATTGTGGTGCTTGGCAATGGAGGCAGGTAGCGTTGCGTGGCCCTTCTTCTTCACACATACTGCAGTCTCGGACGTGTGCTCCGTTCCCTTCGCCTTGTTCGTTTTCTTGTCGCTTGCATTTTTCTGCTGCCACGGCTCCGTGTATGCCGTTTTTGTGCTTGCCCAAGGCTCTGTGTAGTTTTGCGGCGTGTCTGTCCAGGGCTCAGTGTAATTTTGCGGAGCAACGCCGTCAGGCACTGAACCGTTGGATTGAAACAACAGCTTAGCCTGTTCCAGTAACAACGCTCGGTGCTTTTTATCCTTCACGCCAATCACGTCCAACTCCTCGGGTTTAAGGTTTGCACACAAGTCTCTGTTCTCGTACCCGTTATCTAAGAAGTCGTTGAGGTAGGACTCGAGTCCAAGAGTCTCCAGCCAGTCGTCAACTCTCCAATTTGTCATTCTTCTCAACCGCCACGGGAGAAGAAGAATCTCTGGCTACCTTGCGATTTTCGGGTATACACGGCACGCCCACACAATGATGACTTGCTAACCAAGCTCTGACGTCATTGGAACGTACGATTTAATTGTTTGAAATTTGCCATGAACTGCGCGAATCGTGAGCCAGAAAGCTATGGTAAATTTCCTGTACCAGTATGTTCTGTACTACTGTGGGCATGTCGTAAAAGGGTGGAGCTAGGAGTGTCAAATCGAACGCCATATTAACGCGTAGGAGGCCCTCCCCACCCCCTGGTTTCACACAATAACAGGATCCAAAAACTGTGCACCAGCTAGTACGCCACCACCACCGGGGCCTCAGCTGGAGCGGGTAACCCAACCACCACCCTCCAAGTCGAACCTTGCCGCCCCCGTCAAGCCACCTTCCTCTGGTAATGACGTCACATCGTCTGAAGGCACAGTGCGACAAAGCCAGTGTGCCCATGATGATAGAGAGGAAAGGTCGCGAAAGGGTACGGACGTAACCCTCCTCGTGAAGGATTCGGGTGAGACCCTGTCGGGCAAACGTCCAGCACCAGCGGTCACTATCAAACTCGGCGCTCCGGTAAGTCACGTGCGTGCCTGTGCGTGTGCTATATAGAGCGAATGGATACCCATACTCTAACCTGCAGAAAGAGGCAGTTCCAGCAAAGAAAGCAAAGGTGGAATCTGTTCCAACAAAGCCATCTGCTAGTGGTCTTGTTGCAAAGGCGTTTGGAAGTGATGTTAGTACACACTCGTCAATCGCATAGAATCACTTGCGTCTTTTCCATGTAGAGCGAAGAGGAGGAAGAGATGCCTCCTGAGGCGAAACTACGTATGAGGAATATTGGAAAGTAAGTTGTTGTGCAGCACATGGACAAGTTGTGTAGAGAAGTTTGTGATGTGTTTAAAAGACATGCGTATTTATTTTTGTTGCTGGGCGCACATCTAGCCACGTCATGTACAGCCTCTCTTCCCAAATAGAAATACCCCAACCTCGGCAGGACCAAATTCGTTCAACAAGACTGCAACGGGCTTCTCTAACCCAAAAGGATCATGGAGAAAGGGTGATGATGATGATGGATTCTGATGGTGTAGCTCTACCCGACTTAGGCGTACACATATACACACATACGCTGTACACATAGATGTCCAAATAAGGCGTACACATATACACACATATGCTGTACACATAGATGTCCAAATAAGGCGTACACATATACATAAATATGCTGTACACATAGATGTCCAAATATACACCTACATGTACATATACAACAGACTGTACAAATGTAAACACACATACATGTATATGCAAAATGACATTCTTCATATACAGACCTGTATAAATGTACAATGCGCGTAAACGCACGTATATACACACATACATATACAAGACTTGCACAAAAATGAAATTCACATCCTGTAGTCCTTCAAGCTTCCCCAAGAAGTCCCGGTTTTGATTGTGACGGGAAACTTGACTGACAGGTTCATGGTGTTTTCCATTTCATGCCTCACAGTGTGTGCCACATCTCCAAGCACCCCAGAAGACACCTCATACAGCAGCTCATCGTGCATCTGGAGCACAAGGTAAGCGCCAGAAGGTGGTGACTGTCTTCGGCTGGGGCTGCTTGCAAACAAGAAGCTACCGGCGACACCGAATTGCTCAGTCAGACGCCTGTCTATCTTGGTCATGGCCATCTTGACCAGATCTGCTGCCGAACCTTGTATCCTGGAGTTGATGGCCTGACGTTCAGCCTGACTGCGAGCGTGGATGTTTGTCGAGTGGATGTTTGGTAGAAACCTCTTCCGACTGAGCAGTGTTGTGATGTGACCCTTCACTCTGCACTCCTGAATGGTCTGGGCAATGAAGACCTTCACAGCGGGGTACTTGGACTTGAAGGAATCCATGAACCTCGCTGCCTCCTCCTCCGGGACTCCGAGCTGGACCCCGAGCGCCTTCGCACCGATACCGTATATCATGCCGTAGCAGACCTGCTTGGCGTGCTGTCTCTGTGTGCTGCTCACCTCGACTGCAGGCATACCGAGCCACTGGCCGGCAATCATCTTGAAGACGTCCCCGTCGCCGTTGAGGAATTCCCTCAGCATCTTGTCGCCAGATAAGTGGGCTAGAACCCTTAGCTCTAACTGGGAGTAGTCTGCAGCTAGGAAAACGGCACCTGGGAATGGCACAAATGCGCTCCGCATGGAGACGGATCTGGGCACCCGGTCGTCGCTCTCGAACCCTCCCTCGGTGCACCAACGCACCTGGCTCTCGGAAACGAGACGGTCCTCTCCTTCCGCAAACGGGTCTGTCCAAATGGAGGTGTCGGCTCCAGCACCAATGTCGTACTCCTTGGGCACACTCTGAAGGGTTGGATCAAACATGGCGACTCGTCCTGTTGCGGTGTGCATCTGGCAAGTGGCATGGATACGCACAGAGTTTATGCTCGAGTGTGACACGGCCGCCTTGAGCAAGGGGAAGATCACTTTAGTCATCGTGTTCGATATCCTCCTCCACACCAAGATGACCGTCGGGAGCGGGTGCAATGGCGCCACCTTCTCCAAGACGTCCTTGGCCGTACTCAGATGCTGGACCCTCTTCTTCCTCGCATTCATGCCAAGTGCAGTCCTTTGCTGTTTCCGTTCGACGCCAGGCGGCAACTTGAGCTCAACAAACAGAACCTGGGCCACGTCCTCGGGCGACGTGAGAGAGAAGTTCCTCTTTGCAAGGGAGTACGCCTTCCCCTCCAGCTCCGTAAGACGGTCCTGCAGTATGGACTTCTGCAAGGAGCACTGTGTGGGAGAGAACCCGATCCCGTTGAGCTCCATCTTGGCGAGCACTGGTATAGAGGGGGTCTCGACCTCGGTGAATGCCTGGGTAAGTCCTTCGGCTTCTAGCAGCGGCTCGATGCTTGCCATGAGCAGGAAGGAGAGGATGGCTTCAGCCGCAGCTCTCACCTGTAGATCGGTGGAGTGGGTGGCTACGCTGGACAGCAGCTTGTCTTCTTGACCGTCTTCCGTCAGGAGGGGCTGGTCGGGAAGGTAATGGAGCACCATCTTGTGGATGGTCTTCTCCTTGGCGTCTGGATCGAGAAGCCAGCTTGCAACCTTAGGATCTGCTACATCACCCCTAGGAAAGACTCCGCAAGACAGCACAAGAGACTTCACATGCTCTTTGGCATTGTAAGCAACCAGCTTTTTCCTGCACTTGGCACTAATGAATATGCTTGCAGCGGCACTGACACGAGTGGGGAAGGGCACTTGATCAGACTCGTCCTGTGTCAGAGGTAGGTAGTACACGTCGGTTCCTCCCCAACAAAAGGCGATGCCCAGAACTTGCTCACCGAGGCACTCAAGTGGGATACCCTTAGCAGCCACCTCCGGACCAACCAGGACTGTGCCTATACCTTTGGCCCGGTGCAACGGCTGGGTCGCCACTGCAAAGGAAATGCTCATCTGCTCCAGACACTCGGCAACAAACGTCTCAAAGAGAAGACCGTTTGCGGAAACATCAATAACGGTGATGCCAGAGATGGAGGTGTGACTGGCGCTGAGAGCTGACAGGTCTTGAAGGCTCGGCTGGTGCAGAGAGTAGTCAAGACGAGGAGCAAAGAAGCTCTCATGAGCCACACTAGCCCCCTGGTGAGGGGATTCAAACCTGCTAAGTACATGTGGTTCCCCGGCGCAAGGAACTGACAACAACCCATCGGTTTTCGTTGCTAGAGGGATGATGGGAGACTCGCCAATAAGATGTATCGGCTCTTGCATCTCCATGACAGAGGATGATGTCGGAGGGCCACCCCCACCTGGTTCTTCGTCGCAGGCAGCGTCCAAGATGGCCAAAGCGCGGCTGCTAAGGTTGAGAGACGCATCCAGGGAGCACGGGAGACAGAACGAGGGGAACGGGCTAACTGAAGTATCAAATTGGTCCATGGGAGGTGCAGGCGTGGACGCAGAGTAAATCGGGGGTGCAGGTGCGAAAGGGACTGCCGCAAGGTGGGGAGGGATGGAAGTGACTGCCATTGCGGGGGGCGACGTGGCAGTGAAAGGAGGTGTAGATGGTAGTGTGATGGTGGGTGGGGGCAGGGAGATGGGAACAGGTGGAGCACCCACAAGGCAGGAGGCAGGCACAAAGTGCGCACATGGACGGTCCATTGCCAAAACCGGCAGGACTTCTGCCTGTTCAGGTCTTGCCATTATTTTTGATGTGACTTCTGTGCTAGAGACACTGTGGTTGCCTTTGACTGTGCCCAAAGAAGTCCCATTCCGAAACCTCACTAGATCACGATTCAATTGTTTGGCAGACCCACTCTTAATCACCTTCCTGTGCAATGAGGCCGTCCCACGGACATGCAAGCCGATCCTCTTCTTGGACTTGCCCCCACCGATGCCCTCCTGCTGAGTTTGATGGTTCTTCCACAGCGACACGGGAACGTCGAGTTCTTCCGCGAGGATGGCCCTTGCTCCCTCAACGATCATCCTTGCAGCCTCGCTGTGGGTCACCCTCCTCCTCAGCTGTGCACACCAGGTGTAAGAGGAGGAGTCTTCAGAGTCCCCGTGATGGCTCCTAAACGGTGTGGCTCTCCGGAGGCACAGCTCGACGGAAGAAGGGTTGGTGGAGGCTAGAGAGGCCAGGGTGTGAAACCCGGCATTGTACAGCACCCGGGCTCGAGAGGCGTTGACAAGCGAAACCCTCACAAGGTCGCACAGCTCTCTCTCCACGCCAAAGGCGAGCCTGTTTTGGAACTGTGAGAGGAGGAGCTCCATGTTCTTCCAGCCGAGTCGGTTGCAGAAGACGGTCGTCATCCCTGCGAACGTCCCCGCTGCACCCTGCAGAGACTGGAGCAGGCCTTTGGTTGCCCCGTACTTGGCGGCCACTTCGAGAATGGGCACCTCGTGGACCAGGTCATGGAGGGCAAGGGCTGTGTAGAAGCGCTGGTGGACCCACAGCAGGGATCTCTGAGCGTCCGTGTGGGCCAGGACTTTCCCCTGGACGGCCCTCCCCAGGAAGGACTCCAAGACCCCCACGGTGTCTGCCACGTGCCTCATGTCTGCCGGGAGTCGCTCGAGAATGCAGAGGTAGCGGTACCAGTCAATATGGGGCCACTGGTCCTGTATGTACACAGGTGTGACCTGAGAGGTATGGAAACGAAGGGGTGGTGTTAGGGGGATGGGTGGCAAAGGGTAGTGAAGGCTTGTAGATTAGGAACAGGAGGAGGAGGAGAGGAGTTATAAGGCAGTGAAAAGATGCAAGAGCAGGGGGTAGTGGTGTGGTGGGGTGGGGTGGGGTGTGGTGGGAGGAGCGCAAACAGGTGGAAGCTTCATAGCTGCAAATTCACACAATCACATTCCGGAAATAGGATACACCCAATTCCAGAGAAAGGGCCTTACACAAGATATATGCGTATCGATTACATTCTGTTGTCATGATGAATGAAACATCATCACCCCCATACTATTAATTGCTCATTAAAATGTCAGAGTCCAATACCAAACAATGTGCCAGGGGTAGTTACATGTATGGAATTCTTCATGCACACATGATGCGTACATCATGTACATCATGTCGTGTCAATCTGGTCGGATGTGGGGAACATTTAATTTGTGTTGCAACTAGCATGCTAAACGTGACCCAGGTAGGACAAACACCCACTAGATAAATGCACACCAAATGGTAGAACAGATCACAGATGCGAACCAAATAGATTCTAGAGAAGTGAAGTGCACAACAAATCTTACAAGGCAAACCAGTGTGTGCACAACAAATGTAGACCATACATAATGCCAATTTATTTTATAAACCCTATTCCTGAATTTGCATATTTAGTTTATCTTACATGGCTGAGCACTTGTACTCAATATTCGCATACCCCAAGTCACTTCATTAAGAAAATGAGGGCCTTTGCAATTATTTTTTTTTTAGGACAACACTCTATTAGCTGTGGGGTGAAATAAATTGTTTTGTCTAGGTCTCTATGAAATACAAGCTAAGAAATATGAATATGTGTAACCATTCATCTATGTAGCAATTTTTAGTGCTTTAAAACATAAACCAACTTTTGGAGTTTGCATAGAGGAGTTACAGCAAGGTGTACTGGCCACACCCGCCACTATCCCAGAACTACTGATCAGGATCTGGTACAAACCACCTCCTGCATACCTTTGGCATATCTTTGGCATAATTTGAATATGATGCAGAACCACAAACCTTAAATTTTTATGGATTTCTGCCAATCCACAAATAATTTTTATCACAGTCAGGTGGCAATCATGGTGACCTGTGACCATGGTAAGCCTTGAGTTATTCACCTCCAAATTCATAGATTAGTTTTTTCAAACATTATGTGCCTACCATTTTTTTTAAATGAAGTATTAAAAAATATATTTTTAAAAAGTGAAAAGATTCAGCCATGAAAGGTTACCTAAATATGTAAAAATTAATGTGTCCAGATTGACCCCTAGGCAGAAATATGCACCATAACACACACCAAATGCCTACCAAGTTAACTAGATGCAACGTACACAAAGTCAGAATGCGAGTGCAAAACACCCCCGACGCAACACCTACCAAGTAGACAAGGTGCAACTCGTTCTCGAGGACAAAACTCTTACTCGCCTTACACAGCTCCGTGAACACAACGAGGGCCTCATCGGGCGACAGAGCTGATGCAACGGTGGCCAGTCCCAGCTGCGTGGCGCGGTACTCCACACTCGTACCATGCCCAGAGGAAAGGGCTGCATCATCCGTCCGACACACAAACTCCTTCTCCTCCAAGAACTCGACAGCCTTGTCCAGCAGTGCCCTAGTGCAATCAGAGGAGTCACCTTTCCCCTCCACAGAAGCCTCTGCCCCCTTCAGTTCCGCAAACAGGAGAGTGCAGGACATGTACCGTTGAATGCCTTCAATGGTAGACGCCATGCCGTTGGCAACCACCTCCAGAACAGCCCTCTTCACCGCTGGGAGGCCGTCCGTAGGCCCCGCCTCCTCCCTCTTCCCCAGGCAGCTCCTGACCGGCTTTGGGGCGGACTGCAGGAGGGCGGCCACTTTGGAGCGCTCGCTCGGCTTGCATACCAGGATGCTTTCCCCTCGGCTGTCAATGCCCTTCCTCCCTGCCCGCCCTACCATCTGCCTGTAGACAAGCACGTCCAGCAGCGACCGGTTGAAGAACGGAGTCCTCACGATGACCAGGCGGGCGGGGAGGTTCACTCCAGACGAGAGGGTGGAGGTGGCCGCAAGGATCTTGATCAGCGACTGACGGAAGGCAGCCTCGACGACCTCTCTCTCGTCCATGGTGAGCCCCGCGTGGTGGAACGCGACACCGTGGGGGATGGTTGATCCCAGTGCCGGATCCAGTCCGACCTGCGTCCTCTTTAGCTGCTCACAGACGTCGGCCAGACCTGGCTGGTCGATCGCGTCCAAGATGGACACTCTCGTGATAGCCTGCGCCAGTTTCTCGCACCAGTTCTTCGTCGGGCAGAAGATGAGCACCGAGTGCCCCTGGGAGACGGTTTCCCTGCAGAGAAGCAGGATGTCGTCTTCGTCCCCTGGGAGGGACTCTGTCGTGTCGAGATCCCTTACCTTCTCCAGCTTGGTGTCGTACAGCGCTGAGCCAATCTTGACCATCTCTGTCAACGGAACAGGCCTGAAGTCAGTGCGAAAGAGCTGCGCACCCAGCCAGCGCGAGAGGGTGTCGAGGTTCGGCAAGGTGGCGCTCATCCCGACCAGCTGGATGGGTGCCACCTTTTTTGTCTCAGCCCGCTCCTCCCCTAAAGGCTGGACAGGAGCTCCTTGGCCACAGGAGAAGAGCACCTTTGTGAGCAGAAGTTCGAGGAGGTAGCCACGGTGTGGGTCACTGATCATGTGGAGCTCGTCCACCACGACGAGACCCAAGCACTCCAGCTGGCTCTCTTCCAGGAGCCTGTTCACCAAGCTGTTCGCCTTTTCGATAGTGCAGATGGCTATGTCGACGGCGACCAACCCGCCCGCCGGGGACTGGTTTCCAACGAAGCTTCCTACTCGTACTCCGACAGACTCGAACAGTTTCTGAAGGTAAGCACATTTTTCCTGTGCAATGCTGACAAACGGGAGGACGAATACGGCCTTCTTTCTCAACTCTAAGACGCACTTCAGCGCCAGAAGCTCTGCGACAAGAGTTTTTCCCGCGCTGGTGGGAGCAGAATAAACGAGGTTCCCACCGGAAAGCACGCCCGGCAACGTCAGACACTCTGCCTGCCACTCAAACATGGAAGCGACTCCATTTTTCTTATAGTTGTCAACGACTTTGTTCGGGAGACCCCACTCCGACAGCGCGAGCACTTTTGGCGCCTCCACTGCAGATAAGTCACGTGGCGAAGGGCTGCTCAGCACCTTTGAATTTGCAGAATCGGACAGAAACGCGTTTAGAAGTCTCCTCGAAGGTGGTCCTTCGGGATGAGAGAACGGTGTGCTGCACAGTACACCACTGGCAGACTCGGAGCCCCCCTCCACGCCTAGTGAGCCAAAGTTTGGCGGAGAGGTTAAATTGAATAAAGCTTGATTCTGTGTGCCAAGGGGAAAATGATGCTCGTGGGTATGAGATGGAGGCTGCAAAGAGTGTGAGCTTTCTTCGTGTAAAACGCTGCCTATCCGTGATATTTTCATCGCATTCTTTTCGTTTCTTGCATGGGATAGCGGAGAATTGTGCGATAAATTTTCCCGTGATATCAGTGCGTTCCGGACCTTAAGCCTCTTGGCAGAATTACTGCCATCGGCTGAAGGCTTCGCTTTAACTCTTGAAGAATACATACTTCAAATATTCATAGCAACGATTGTAACTAGAAAGATACTTAGGGTTAAAAATAAAAATTAATCTAAGATCATCAACTCACGTGGACATGTCCTGTTGCAGGAGTATTGCACAGTGGTTTTCCAGTCCGCGTATATGGTTGCACAGGCCTTTTAGGCTCAGTAAGGTCACCATTTGTTAACAAGGTATCCTGCTTGTTAGAGTCACATCCTTCACAGACAACCTGGCTTACTCGAGTGCGGCAGAGAGCCGTGAGAACCCTAAGCCGACACCTGGTCCCGATGTAACCGCCACTAAGGTAACCCTAAACGGCTCTGAATGTAAGACACCAAAAGAAATTAGCGCAAACCTACTGAGGTATCTCGAGCTATCGGACATCGAGAAGAAGCAGCAGGTTGCGAAGATACCGTTTTTCACATCAGGAAGCTACCTCGCGGTGACGCGTAGTGACTCGCTGTCGCCCACGGGCAAGACCCGATTTGTCGGGATCTGCATTGCAAAGCGAAACCGAGGGCTCGGCTCCACTTTCATCCTCAGAAACGTCATCAATGGGTTCCCCGTGGAAATGACGTTTGAGCTGTTTTCACCGAAGCTAATTGAGATAAAGGTATTGAAGCTGGAGAGGCGAAGGAGAGCCAAGCTCTACTACCTTCGCGATAAGCCGCTCAAGTATAGCACAGTCAGTGAAGACATGGAGGCAGTCACCAGTTCTGGCCGTGTTCCTCAATACAAGAGGAAGAAGGGGGCCCTTGCTTGATGGCAAGCAAATCAGCCTTAGTTTAAAAAACTATTTCTGGGCATGTCATGCTAAGTGCATAGTTGTGCATTGTGATAATTTGCTGGAATACTTACTTTGTGTTTAACCAGTATGTATTGTCCGCAGAGAGGAATATAGATTCCATCCCATGCATGCTTTTCACTAAAGTAAATTTCACCTTGACACTGCTGCAAATGGAACTCGAATGATGCAAGTTGTCTTTTTGGGGGTGGGGGAGGCTGTCTATCCTTACACAAGTTTATGCACATGTCACCCGGCTGGTGATATAGTCAAAATGTAGAGATTACTTGCCAGGGGAACAGGTCAATTTGTATTTGTTCTGCACTCTCAAGTGATGTTGCAAAGTATCACTAATTGGGCAGTGTCTGTTGGTATCACAGACTGGCTTCACACCAGGATTTTTTTTTGGGTGCAATTTCTGTAGTGTAGCAGTCTATGTCCATCTCAACCTCAATACTAAAGTTAGAGCCTAGAGAATCATGCCGCTCTGTATCTGTGTCCTGTTGCAGAGCTAGAACTAGCTTCATGTAATATATTGAGAAAATTAAATCTAACTACTGTTTCCTTGGCCTTCATTTTGTGGGATGTATGCAAATCCTGTGCTGTCTTCTGTTTTGCTTATTGAAGAGGAGTGAGTGTTCAGCAGCAAAGAAAGTATGTTGTACCAAATGGAAACCACGTGTGTATTCGTAAGAGCCACAGGTAATTACATGTATATACAAAATTGATGTATCATTAAAAAAATAAATATACATTCAGTTAAAAAATTGGGACTGTTCCACGAACTTATCACAGGCTAATGAGAAATCATGCGTAGTAATTTCAGATCGTGCAAGGCCACACTCTGACCCATCTATATGGAAAACCAAGTTTGTTTCTGGTTCGATCGAATGCCAGATCCTTTATGGCACGAACCAGCCCTGATATCAGTTTGTTGTGATGATGTATACTGTATGTATTTGTAAGTACATGTATTCAGTCATTCAAAGGGCTACGGTGCGAGGATTAGTAAACTATTAAATGGCTAAAAAGGAAATCATCATCATGATTTAAAATCTGCATCCTATCAACAAACGTCGTCCAAAACCTTATAGTACTAAACAAATGACGTCTGCGTGGAAGAAACAGAAATTCATCGTCTGGTGTCGTAAATACACGCATGGCCGATGGTGTCCACTAGCCCTTACGCGGCTCAGGACTTCAAGTCCGTCGTAGAAAGTGCCAGGCAGCTATATCTGGAGGGGAAACAAACGTGCTATGAAGCCAACGTACACCTGTCTGAACCGGTGTACGGAAGAATATGTAACTCAAGGCAGGGCGAGCCTCCAGTCAAGTTGACCGCCAACCCAAATAGAAAAACAGCCTTCATATTCGGTTCGGATGCCATCGCGTCTATAGTCCTTCGACACAACGCTTACGACACTCTTCTACGCCTAGGCTTCACGCGAGACTACCTCTATTATGACGTAGGTATATAGTCTTCCCCGCCCGCCCAGCACTAATTCGCCCTTTTCACCTAACAGATTGTTGTACAAAAGTGCTCCAGCTGGCTTTTCCTCTTCAAGCCCCGCGCGTGTTACCGCGACGATTTCTTGGTCGCTCCCGCAACGTGGGATGGAGTAGAAGCGGTGCTACGTGTTCTGTACCCGGAAGCCCTTTCAGATTTTGTACTTCATCGCGCACAACTGGTGGAAACGAGCTACGAGTTGTTCGAGCAGGAAGCTGGATTTAAGTTCCTCGAAAGTAGGAAAACGCAAGATGCGGCGATTCACATGGGCGGTCCTCCGTACTACAGCTACGAACACTTTCGTAGCTTGCCGCGCCCTCGGAAGGCGTGGCAGGTGAGATTGTTCCTCTACTGCGAGCTCAGGCTTCTGGAACTGTTTCGCGGGGACGGGCACACCTACATGGACGATGGCACTCCAGGATGCAAGGAGTACTTCTGCACTAATGCTGGTATTGCCGACTTTGATCCAATGCAGTCTGCCCTTATTCCATTGGACGTTCATGTACCAGATCAAAATCCCCTTTAACAATCAGAAACAGAAGCTGAAAAGGCGGTACAAACCAACTTAACGATACATAACATGCAAAGTTATGAAGTTTACATAAGGTAGCTTTTTTCTCATAACTTGGACACACACACAGCATTATTGCATGCACACACACAGCGATGCTCACGTGAATACAGATGGGGGGGAGGGGGAGGGGGAGGGGGAGGGGGGGAGACACAGTCACTTACATATAGCTACAGTGAAGTTGCTGTGAAAACTGTCTTGTCTTTTCCAAGTAAAAGTCAGGTGTGTGTGGCAAGTAGTCTAGGTAAGTAAATCCCGCTGCAGACTTTGGAAACGCAGGTTCTATCTGTGTGCCTTCGTGCCATTCGTTAAATGATGTAATGGAGATGAGAGTGGCCTGGGCACTGTGGAGTGCAGCATCAAACATTCTGCCATAGTAAGATCCTCCTTCCCTGTCCTTGCTGTTCACAGCATTCCAGGGTCGTACTCTGGTGTCCTCGTAGCCAGGCCCGACACTTGGTATGAAGAGAAGGCTGTTTGCTGTGGCAAAGGTCGACAGAACTTTCCAGTGTGCAGGGTTGGAGCCATAGGTGAATGTGTTGGAAGCGAAGTAGGTGTAAAAGCCATCAAACCCTCCACCAGTTATGAAATTTTTATGAGAATCCTCTACTAGAAGTCCGATTGCTACTACGTCGAGTGAGGTGCCTCTAATGGTCAAGCTTCCCGTAGGAGACAGGAGCTCTGCCCACTCGTGGGCGGGGCTGAGATACGAGTCATACAGGTAGACGATGGGGCGAGGTTGGTCGGCGTGCGATGCCGTCCTTATCTTGTGCAAGGCTGGGTGAAGGAAATAGCGTTCGTGGATGTACTCCAAGTCCTTCCGCACTGTGCTGGGGCTCCGGCCCTTGTAAGGTTCGATGTGGAGGGTCACGACGATGCCATAGTTGTGAGCCATGTCGAGAAGCAGCGGGATGAGCGCATCGGGCCCCTGGGGAGGTCCCTCGTCGTCGGACAGATTTGGAGGATACCAAGACACGCATATCACTCCAATACCGGCCTGTCCGAGCTGTCGCATGTGCTCTTCTATCACGGCGGGGTCCTTGGAGCTGTAGGGCCCCAAGGCCGGATAGAAGTTGGCGCCAATGTCGCCCGGTGGCACGTGCCGTCCTTGAGGATAGCGAGCGGCCACGTTCGGGTCCCAGTGCGGGAGGTATCTGTGGTTCCAGTGGTAGTAGCTGCCATCGCTCTCCAAGCTACCGAACCAGACGTAGTAAAAGACATGAAGGCAATAATTTGGTGGGCCATATTTGGAGTGTGGTGAGGAACTGTGACTCAAGTTAGAATTTTCATGAGCAGTGTTCTGGATAGCTTGAGAAATGGTGTTCTTAGCTGTAAGTCCATCGCTATTGTTCAAACGGTGGTGACGGTCGTCAACTAAGAGCGGTTTGTTTAGCCGTTTAAAATCGAACCGCACATCTTCGTTATTGTCCTGATCGTCTACTTGGGGCAGGAGGAGGTTAAAAGCATTAGACCTCCACAGAACGCTGTACAGCCAGCAAACTAGCCCGAGGTATACCAGGCTGAGCAACACGATAAACTTAAATTGAAGCGCCCTCATTTATGACGATGACAACTGTTGAGACGTGATTAAGTGTGATTCGCCAACCTATTTCTATTTTGTGAGATCCTGTTTCTGTAAGAACACGACAGGATTGAGTGGCGTAGTCGGCAGGATGGCAGAGTTAGCACAGTTAGTCCAGCTACTCCAACAACAGATAACGGCGCAGCAGAAAAGCATGGAAACGCAGCAACAGCAACATCTGGAGGCACAACAACAGCAGAGGGAAGAAGGTCGCAAACAGATGGTGGCGCTTATCACCACATTCACCACGATGACGGACAAGCGAGAACAGCACACCTCCATCTCCCAGCAAATCGCCATTCCTAATTTCGTTCCATTTGACTCGACGACTGAGCTATGGACGGACTACTGGGCTCGTTTTCAAACGTTCATTGGAGCAAATTCTGTTCCCGTGGGAAAGCAGGCACAAGTGTTCCTCACGAACCAGTCGCGCGTCAACTACAAGCTGTTGAGCAATCTCGCCTCCCAACAATCACCGCCCAAGGACATCAACGGCCTCAGCTTAGAGGAAATCGCCGAGTACATGAAAGGCCAGTTCGACCCAGCACGCTACGTCGTTCGTGAGCGCTTTAAGTTCTGGAGCGCAATGGACCGCAAACCAGGGGAGTCCGTGCACGAATTAGCTGCACGAATTCGAATTCGTCACGATGCAGTAACGTGCGATTTTCCATCAATTAGCGACCCACTCGATGAGGCAATGCGGACCCGTTTCATGTGCTCAGTAAACAATGAGGCGGTGCTCAAGGCGTTGTTTAAACAGAAGGAGGGTGATCTTACTTTTGCTAAAGCGGTAGCGATAGCATTGGAGACAGAGGAAGCAGCAAAGGTGGCGAAAGAGACAGTCCATGGGGTGGTGTTGGATCCTATTCATCGGGTTGAGGCATCAAACAAGCGTTCACCTTCACCAAGAGATGGTTCACACCGCAATAGTAATGCTTATGGCGGTAGGGATTTCCCCACTGGAACTTGTCCACGTTGTGGCAAAATTGACCACAGGTCGGCTGAATGTCCTTTCAAGGAGGCAATTTGTCGATTCTGCCAGAAACCAGGACATTTGGAGGCAGTGTGTTTGAAGAAACGGGGATTGATGACACAGCAGGTGAAGCCCATTTCAAAGCACCGGATCCAGACAGTGAAGGCCATCGAGACAGTTCCTCAGCTTCAACAGTCCATCTGTATGGAAGGCAAGCAGTTCATATTCGAGGTGGACACGGGTGCAGGGGACAACTTCTGCTCGATAGACATCTGGAAGGAGGCAGGGGAGCCTCCACTCTCACCCGTGATTGGGCGTTATGAGTTGGCTAATGGGCAGTCATTACCTACTCTGGGTATGTTTGAGACTATAGTCTCATTGCCAGGTGACATGTCACCTAAGGTGTCCCTCCAGTTAACAGTTACCGAGGTTCCCCAGCTCAACCTTTTAGGACGTGATGC
>JABACO010000023.1:4619933-4689700 GCA_013339895.1 Ephydatia muelleri
GAGAGAGGAGAGAGAGAGAGAGTGAGAGAGAGAGAGAAGAGGAGAGAGAGAGGGAGGAGACGAGAGAGAAGAGGAGAGAGAGAGAGAGGAGGAGAGAGAGAGAGAGAGAGAGAGGTGGGGGGAGGGAGAGAGGGGAGGGAGAGAGGGTGGGAGGGAGGGAGGGGGAGGGAGAGAGGGGGAGGGAGAGAGAGGGAGGGAGAGAGGGGGAGGGAGAGAGCGGGAGGGAGAGAGGGGAGGGAGAGAGGAGAAGGGAGAGAGGGGGAGGGAGAGAGGGGGAGGGAGAGAGGGGGGAGAGGGGGAGGGAGAGAGGGGAGGGAGAGAGGGAGAGAGGAGGGGGAGGGAGAGAGGGTGCATTAAAATTGTTGGGAACAAGATTTACTAAAATCAAGAAATATCATTTGCCTCTAAAAACATATATGAAGGTGAAAGGATGAAGTGAATGTCAGTCTTGATGAATTAAATATTTGCCTTGCACTGGAGGTTTTATGTGTTATTTTGGTGCTTCTATTTTGCAGGCAGCCTTTGCATAGTTGATTGCAGGCTGAATGGTTGTTAGCAAGGAGGGACACACCCACCTTTACTTGTTGCTGTCTCCATCACACATATGATACGAACATGTTCATGGCATTGGTAATTTATGGTCTATATTCAGCAGCTCCTACACAATCAAATCAAGTGATGCCTAAAGTGTTGAGGAATTCAAGTCTATATATGGACACCTAATCATATCTTATGTTTCTTTTTGTCCTTGAAGAGTCATATTTACACACAGCAATGCACTCTCCTGGCACCTTAACAATGCACTCTCCTACTCCACCTCACAGCCACACTGGCATCTTAACAATGCACTCTCCTACTCCACCTCACAGCCACACTGGCACCTTAACAATGCACTCTCCTACTCCACCTCACAGCCACACTGGCACCTTAACAATGCACTCTCCTACTCCACCTCACAGTCACACTGGCATCTTAACAATGATCACCATACAGATGTGTACGGTGATGCACATGTACATGCAGACACACACACAGACCCACATACAGACCGCACACACACACACACACACACCACACACACACACACACACACACATACACGCACACACACATACACGCATGCACGCACGCACACACACACACACACACACACACACACACCACACACACACACGTTGCATGTATGTGCCCCCACTACAATGCATCGCTAACAATGAGAACTTTAATTCCTTCCACGAATGGAAGCGATTGCCAACAAACGACCACTTAGAAAACGTATTAACGCTACCTGCGAGCCAAAAATAGCCATCAGAAAACTTACGCGAACCAAGGTCCTCGTGTAGAAGTATCGCGGCAGCGTCGAGAAGTTATAGAATTGGTAGATAAACAGCACGATGTTGATGAGCGCCCAGGTGCCCTATGGGTCGATCGTATCATGCCATCGATGTGGATAGGTCCCTTCGTAGGCAGCACACACACACACACTTACAAAAACTATCCATTTGGGCAGTTCGTTCACGACCCAGCCGTAAACCATCCTGCGAGAAGACGCGACAAGCAACGCTAATTTTGTCGTGGGCGTGTCTCAGTTTCGCATGCGCACACCAACATCATGTCATTAATATTGGTATACGGCGTGAGATCACAATTTAATCGCTTGGTCAAGTAACGCTTAAATAAGTGGAAGCCGAACCTGTATGGGCCTGCATTTGTGCAGATATATATGGTTTGTGTTGGCGCAAGGCGCGTCTACAAGCACGAAAACATATATCAAACGTGTATCACGTTGTTTTCTCCCTTCCCGGTAACTTGACAGCAAACCCTCTAACTGATAGCTATAGGGTAATCTAACGGCCTATAACTGCCAGAGCCGGTGTCAGAGGCATAATTGACTCCCAGGCATAAATTACTCCCCCCAGTCATTAACGCCTAGGTACTAACGACTCCCACAAGACTCCAATTCTAAGAACCACATTTTATAGGTGCGTTTAAAGAGAGCTACTATGGCGGATGATGAGTTCACTGCTGTAGAAACGTATTTACGTAGTAGCCAGTACCCCCAAGAGCATGACAAAGAGAGAGAGAAGGCGAATTTAAGACTCAATTGTAAAAATAATTTCAAGTTTGAAACAGGAATGTTATACTACAAGAAAGATGGTATCGACGAGGCATCAAAGTGGAAGATTTGCGTGCGATCAGACGATGAAAAAAGACGGATACTGGAGTCATGCCATTCTAGGTATGTAACTTTTCAGTGTCCATGGATTGGGCTGTAGGGTGCCATCTAGGCAGAGATAAAACAATTCAGAAGGTTTCAAGTCGTTTTTATTGGCGGAATATTAACGAAGAGATCAGAAAATTTGTTCAGCACTGCAAGCAGTGTCAAAAAATGAATGCAAAATTTTCCAAATCTAACCATCCAATTGTTCCTGTTCCAAATGTGTGGCATCAGGTTGGTCTTTATTCATAATGGAATACTAAATAATGCATAGCATGTTGGCTATTTTTGTGCATCAGGTTGGTATTGACCTCATAGGTCCACTGCCCACAACTGTCAATGGAAATAAGTATGTGGTGACTTTATTTGATTACTTTAGCAAGTGGCCAGAAGCTGCTCCACTTAAAGATAAGTCTGCTCATGGAGTAGCACTGTTCTTTTATGAGTGTTTCTGCAGGTAAGTATATTCCATATAGCATGACTTTTAAGAATTCATCATTTTCTTGGGCATAGGCTAGGGATGTTGTGAGGTCATAATATCAGATCAAGGGAGGAGAATTTGTCCAACAAGAACTCTTTCAATGTACAGGAACCAACCACAAAGTTTCTTCAGCGTTTCACCTGCAAACAAATGGTGATTCAATCAGACGCTGCAAGCATCACTTATCAACTCATCAATAGCAATCAAAATGACTGGGATGAGCATCTGTCAGCTATCCTGTGTACAAAAAGCCACAAAACTTACACCCTTTGAAGTCATGTACTGTCGGTAAGTATCAGTTGTATATACATAATTCTAATCCTATACATACATTGTAGAAAACCAGTTACCCATTGATATGGAGTATGCGTTAAAAGCAGAAGACATCATCGGCAATAGTGTTGTTAGTGAAGATGATAATACCAATCAATCCCAAAATCATTATGGAGGTGATTGTGTTGATGGTGATTGTCATGGAGTGATGGTGATGATAATAGTGATGGTGATACAAAAAGAGATGAAGGGTGTGATGCTGCAGATGGCAACAGTTGTGACGCCAAGGTTACTAATGATCATGATGGGGCTACAACTGATGATACCATTGATGATAGCAGGATGGCTATATAATGATGGTGATGTTAATTGTAGTCACAATAGCAGCTCTGGTGACAAGGGCAGCACACACGGTGGAATTATCCATCATGGAAATAGTCACCAGAATGTCAACCAGATAAATCTTCATGCAAATGAGATGCAAGGTCAAGAATGTAATAATTCAAAAAGTGGAAATGAATGTCAAGAAGGCACAGGAAAGGGACAAATTTTAGTATGACAAAAAGCATTGCAATCTGAAGGTACGTACTGCATACTATACTGTAACATATAATGCAATACCCCCTATATATGTAGGAATTTGGTCCAGGGGATCTAGTACTTCTTAGAGACAGCCATCAAGACTCTAAGAAGGGAGATAAGCTGCAGCAAAGATGGCTGGGGCCTTATAAAGTGTATGAAGTATTAGATAAAAGAGTCTGTCGATTGTAAAATTCTACCGAAAAAGTGTTGAAAACTACTGTAAACCTTTCTCGCCTTAAAATATTCACTCCTAATCCAATGAACACTGAACAGGTACACACTTTTTAAATATAAATAATACAATAGAAGGAAAAGTGCACTGTTTATTAAAGGCAATGAAGAAAATTGTAAACAGAACAAGCAATTAAGAAAGATGGCCAGCCAAAGAAGGTTAGATTATTATATTTAAATGCTGACATTGTATGTCATATTTTAGAAACCACTATACTGGATCAATGAAATGTGCCTCAGTTTCAAGCACACAGATGCTATAGAAAACAATGAAATGAGCATATTGAAGCTGCACACAATCTTATGAAGAAACAATTTCCACAACTAGGAGGCCTTCAATCAACATTGCTCTGCCAAATTAAGGGGTTTTCTTCAGCAATAAAAAGTGATGGAGCAGTACAGGAAGGTATGCATTTGCATATATGTGATTTTGTATGACGCTGCGCATTGCAATTGTCATGTACAGTTGTGCAGATATTATTTGTTGCTGAAGGTGATCACTGGGTGGCCACTAGTTATCATCGAGACGAGAGCAGGCGTATGTCAGTAAATGCAGTAAATGTTCCCCTAAGTTACATGGCTGTCAGCAAGAACAGATTGTTCTTATCTACAATGAGGCTGCAAACGGTAACACTTTAACTGTCAAAGCTTGGTATCATTTTAGATGTGCGAACATCGAGCAAAAATGTATTCCTGACACACGGTTATGTTCAAGTTGCTCTAAATAGCACAATCTATGATATCAGTATCAGTGTGTGTGTGTTTCTTTCTTTTTTTTGTTTTTTTGTTGCACATATATGTGCAATCAAGCGTGTTCTTACCTTCTACATATTAATATAGTACAGGAGAGTAAAGATGCCACCCAAGTATGCACGAGCAGGCGTCGTATATGCCTAGTCGCCAGCAACTGGAGAGTCTATTATGCCTAGGTGTAGTTGACCGGGAGTCAATTATGCCTATAGGCTACAATAACTCCCAGGAGTCATTTGCATCAGGGGGGAGTCAATTATGCCTAGGCACATATGACTGGGGATTCATATATGCCTAGGTGTCACTGAATGACTGGGGAGTCAATTATGCCTAGGCATCAATGACTAGGGAGTCAATTTATGCGGGAGTCATTATCGCCTGCGACACCGACTATATAATAGAGAAAAACGCAGGCAATGAACACTCATATACAGACATCAGTTCCAATTGTTGCTCCCATTGACGCTGCTTTTGATATACCAACTTTGGATGTGGTAGAGTCTTTTTGCCTCAGACTCTGTATATATTGATACTGTATGATTGCTATACATGTCACATTCTTCCCTTCGTGGGCGTCTATCAATTTAGATAGATCTCAGTTTCATATCCAAACCACCGGGTAGTAGTGATTACATGTCCAGGATTACAGGAACCTGGAACGAGCAAAGCCTTCTGAAAACTGAGACAGAAATATGGTTGCAAGGAATTGCCACAACCAGAGATAGTATATAAATATAATCAGCACATGCATATAGAAAAACGTACAATGTGTATGTCATGTACAAAAGACATCTCTTGGTCCCAGCAGCCTGCAATCATCTAGTTTGGATGTTAAGGAATGGCCCTGCAGCTGTCTGATGAGTAACATGAACGTCGACACTATACATATGTGGAGCGTTCCACGAGATTTTGACCCTTGTGAATTGATATATCAGCCAAACGCTATAGACGTCTTATTTGCAACACTTCATACCACACCATTTCTCAATGTGAAAATATAATGCGGTGTCTTGAACAAGCACAGCGCCAACGTTATGAGGTCCGATATCCCGGCTCACTTCAGGTAGGAGCATTCAATGTGCTTCAAATTCGGCATGTACTTGTCGCTATTAATTGATTTATTCTGTTCGTTAATTTTACCTTTTCCGAGACACCGCTGTGCAAAGTTAATGCACATTTTCCCTGTCGTTTCGCGCCAATAAACCGCTTCTAATTCAAGTAATGGAAAAATCATTGGTGCGAATTGAGCAGGAAAATGTGCAATTACTTTGCACAGCTGTATCTCTTTAATTAATAAAATAAAAATTAATGAACAGAAGATATCAATAGTGACAGAACCCATTTACGTAGACAAAACTCCTACCTGAAGATGCGCATGGCGGTTATACCTCAAGGGTATCGGACATCATAACGTCGGCACCGTACTTCAGTGTACAAGACACCAAACTATATAGAGCAACGGTGTGGTATAAAGCGTTGAAAATACATCCGTCTCTCTTCATTGATCACTGCATGTATGTAGGAGAAAGTCATAATTGAACAGTCACCATTTATGCAATAAACAGAAATACTTTCACACTTTCAATGCATGACAACCATGTTATGTAAAATCTTTATGCTTTAGCAGGAATCGCTTTCCTTTTTTTTTTTTAGCTCACGACATTTATAGTCGCCGCAAGTCTCGGTGTCAAACTCTTTTTCTGTCCCGATTCTAGCGGGCGGAATCTCAAAAACTACTTGTTGCTGTGTATAAACCCTTTTACAATGAGGCGTTTAACAGTGAGACAAGTATAGGCTGGCTGCAAGTGAGCCGTTTTCGACTCTATTAACTAACACAGGACGCGTAGAATCAGTTTGGAATCATTATTCGATTTAACATGCAGTAAGACGCGTCTGATTTTAATGTTCAATCACACAATGATTTTACAGAAGATTTTAAAATCCGTTATAAAATCAAAACTTGCATTTTTTCCCTGTGTAAGCACCACTGGCAGCCATTTTCAGCGCAGCGTATCCACATGACAGCAGCAGTTGCATCAGAAACGGAAACTGAACGGCTTTTCAAAATTGGGGGTGGGCTAGCCTGAGTATGGCATCGCAGTATTAATGATATGATTAAACATGTAACTGCAAAGGTAACTTAATAAGCCAGCGACCAATAGTACAAGCTCTCAGCTTTATCGTACGTAAGAAAGAGAGGCAAATGTGTATCCAAATGTGTATCGGTGGTGATGGAGCGTATAAGGATGGGGACGATTTGCATGGGATAAGCCACACATCAAATCATGCAGAAACACACATGACTTCAAGCACATCCTTAATTCTTGAAATTTGGTAAGTGTGTTTATCAACTGGATCTACATCTGCCAATTAACAATGTCAATCTGCACGGTGAAGCAACAACTGTACTGTTAGGCCGCTTTTTTACCAAAAGTGATGGCTACCGCGTCGTCTACATCTATGGTAGGATGATGATACGGGCGCACAACTTGACGGGTCACGGTGTAACCGTTTGCCTCAAATGCGTCGATATAGCAACGCGCCGGAGCCAACAGGTAACCGTCATATTTGAATCCAGCGATTGGAATCTGATCGTAGAAATACGGAGCCTCGTTGTCGTCAATAATGCCGGTAACGGACAGTACGAAATACCCGCCCGGCTTCACCAGGGCAGACAGCCTTCCAATAGCCTCTGTGAGGGCTTCGACGGACTGGAACACGCAGTCGAGGCAGAACGAGCACGTGACAATGTCGTACGGCCCCTCGTAGCCATCAGCGATCATTTTATCCGATTTGGCGTCGCAGTAGACAACGGCTTCGAGAACTCTTCGCATACGGTCTTCTCGTCTCTGCACCTCCTCGTCGGTGCCATCTTTACCTTCTAACTTCAGAATCCGTCTCACGTTCTCCTGCCAGTTGAACGCCTGAGGGTCCATCATTCTCCACCTCTCGATCTCGTCCCTGTTGTTTTTGGCGTAGTCCGAGTGAACGTAGCGCGTGACCTTCTCTGCCCCCACGATCAGCGAGAAGACATTCGGTCCTCCTCCGTAATCCAGCATCGTGACACTGTTGTCCTGGAATTGGGAGAAGAACTCGACATGTGCCGCCACGTCTTGCAGAACGGTAACGTCTGTGAACAGCTTGGACAAGTAGTCTTGAGAATCAAAGAGGTCGTAATTACCCCTTCCATCATTAATAACTGCAGCAGACATTGTTGTTCATCTGAGTTAGCGGTTAAATTGATATATACGGTACTTCATCGTAGCAAAATTATGGCAAGGATTATTAACTATAATCCTTGATTGAAGTACAGTCAGAGACGTGTTTCTGAGCGTACGAGTCATAACCAGCGCCGGATTTAGACTGTCATGGGTCCTGGGAAACTAGCCTTGGTGGCGCCTCCCCTCCCCCCCCCTCCATCATACCATCATAATGTACTTTACACACACCGTGACACACACAGGCAATGCAAATTAGCATCGTTCTATTCAAACCATAAAAGGCAGGGGTAATAATAAGCACATTATCTTCATAGCCTATTTCTGACAACGTTTCCTATATAGACATGCATGGCATTAGCAAACTCATCTATAACGTCTGAATATACCGGGTGTCCACGAAAGAACGCAATCTATCAAATGTTATTCCCGTTCAAAAGCATTGCGTTCTTTCGTGGACACCCGGTATAAATCAATTAAGTTGTTTTGTTATACTGATCTATTTAATACTCATGATAGCAAGACTGTTAAGACGCGATCTTGACTTCTCAACTAGTTTTTAACATGCGGCTGAATATATTATCCAGCAATATGTGGAGGAATATGGTAAGCTACACGTGTTTTCGGGAGCATCATTGCGTCGCGTCGTTTAGAGCGTACTACTGGCATTCGCGTGATTTTCTCGTGATCTGCAGTTTTCCCGAACTAGCTGTCTCCTGCACTCATTTTATTAGTTGTCCAAGCGGAGCACAAAATTTGTTACCAGGTATTACTGATGACAACTGTTGAATAAAAGAAATGGTTTATAAAAATAAAAAATAAATTTTTTTTTTCTTGAGTAATAGCACATTCAGACAGCATGCAGAATTGGACAAAATGCTATATAGGATTTGTGACACTACTGCTCATCGATTAGGAGTACTACATTAGTCTACATAT
The DNA here is from genome assembly GCA_013339895.1 of Ephydatia muelleri. Classification (NCBI taxonomy): domain Eukaryota; kingdom Metazoa; phylum Porifera; class Demospongiae; order Spongillida; family Spongillidae; genus Ephydatia; species Ephydatia muelleri. Next base: position 4,628,626 of record JABACO010000023.1, read on the forward strand.
GGAACGTTCTTGTGGATTTTATTTTATTACATAAAATTTAAATCGATATATCTTCAGAAATATTAACGCTATCGGGTTCCTATTTTTAACACGACCTACCACACTATTACTATATGTGAAAATCCATTTTGGTGTCTTACACATGCGGGGTACCGACGTTACAAGGCCCGTAGGGTTCAAGATGGCCACACCTTCAGGTAGGAGTGTCCAAATCGGTTCAAATAGGTACCCATGTAGAAGGGTCCTACCGCTATTGATTTGTTCTGTTCGTTAATTTTTGCTTTATCCGTTATGGAGATACAAGTGTGCAAAGAAATTGCATATTTCCCGGGCGTTACGCGCCATTAACGTATTACGACTGGCTTCGAGGATCCTCGTAATACGTTAATGGCGCGTAAGGGTGTTCCAACATAAGGACAATTAAATAAGAAATAAAATGGGAGGGCATTAATTTAATTGCTGTGTTAATTATGGTATAAGAAATATGAGTGTTCCAACTTACAGCTAAAAAAGAAGGCTATTATAGCACGAAGAGATAGGTACAAAATGTGGGTGCATTCATAAACATGTGCATTATGTTGAAACTCTCCCATTTAATACCCATCTTTAAGTTGGAACACTCTCCCATTATATACCCCGTTTTAATGTTGAAATACCATCGCATATAATATTCTTGAAACACTCTCCTTCCAATTAAAAAAGCAGCTTGATGTTGGTACTCTCTCTCATTTCATTGAAACACCTTTCCATTTAATACTCATCCTATTATTGAAACACCCTCCCATTTAAATAAGCAGGGTGTTCCAACATAAAGACGAGTATAAAAGGGGAGGTGTTCCAACATAAAGACGAGTATAAAAGGGCAACATAAAGGGTACTGATAAAAGTGGAGGGTGCTCCAAGTGTGTTCCAATTAACATAAAGATTGTACAAAATGGCAAGTAGACTTGTGCGTAAAGTTTCAATTCACATCTCAGATTGCACTTGTGCAGCAAGCTGTACTATATTTTATAAAACTCACAAAGGTTTTTGTGGTGAAACGGGAGGTTTTTACAGTGCTCAATTATGTGGTTCAATATGTTATTCTTCCCAACAATATTGATTGAAGAAAAACAGGAGTCATAGAACAACAGTGTATAAAACTATAAGGGTCAATAAAGCTTACAATGAAGTAGTTAACTACTATTAATAATTGTAGCAGGTTTTTTTAGCATTGCAATAAATTCCAACATTTGCCTGTTTTTAAAATTCCTATGTATGCAAGATCATAATAAAAACAGTGTGTACAGTGTGATAGAGATATTTAGGGTTTAGCCAAAAAGAATTTGTGAGCATCTTTGACCCGCCTCGTCAGTTGCTTTTGTACAACGTACGTCTCTTAGTGGGTTGCATAATCGATCTACTCGCATGTACTCAACATGCGAGTTTTCGTAGTACATCAATTATGCAACCCCTTTAAGACAGAGATGTGCGCTAACAAACCTGTACAAAAGTAATAGACGTTTTGAATTTATGTGAGTGATGATTTCATTTGCCGTACCAGAATGAAGACATAGCATTCCTCATTCAGACCTTGTTACAAAATCTAAGCATATTCAAGGTACAGATAATGAATGCCTTAGTGATAGCTAGCACTATAGAAGTTGTTAGGAAACAAATGGGAGAGTATACAGGTATATTGATGGTTGCCTTGCAAAAATACTATCATCAACTGTCCTTCAAATAGTGCCTGAACCAGTACACAGCATACATGTTTGCTGAGAAGACCCTTGGATTGGCATACCCATTTCAAAAGATCTCGTCAAAGCCAAAATTGGCTTTGTCGATGGAAAAGTTAAGACCAGAATTAACAAAAATGTAGCTTGGCTGCCTAATATGACTAAGAGATAAAATATACAGTTAATGCGACGAAAATGTTTCAAAACAGCATTATAAAAAGACTGATAGAAAAAAAAAAAAAAAGGTGCCGGTTTTCTTTACAGGCTTGAAAATTAATGTTGTAGAAGGCAAGACAGAATTGCTTTTAGTTCCCCGAGTTACCTAATGGTCAAGCAAACGTCATTTTCAGACAGTCGTGGATGTTTATCCCATGTAGACACGGACTCAAAGGGATCAGTGGTGGATCTAAAAATAGGCCTATGAGGGGGGGGAGGGGGGGGGGGAGAGAAAGGGAGGTTGTCTCGCACCCAGACCCAAAGTTACGCAACTGCACACATCACGCGAAAAGTGGTGATGTAATCTATGCAGCTGCGTAACTTTGGGTCTGGGTACGAGACCAGGTAAGCTCTGTGTCTAGGGCGGACCCCAGAAGCTTTCACAATTTACATGTTAAAAATTCAATGGACAGATATCATTAGCAACAGACAACGAAGTTCAGTGCGACGGACAATAGAGGCTATGCAATGGAACTATGAATAATTAACTGGTTGTACCCATGGTGCTCGTGTATTCATATGTATTTGAGAGAATTAGCCATCATTTCATTCCTAATTTGCTCCTGCGTGCCACAAAAGCTGTTCTGGGCTCTTCCCACCTGGAACAAGATAGCGGCAGACACTTTTACCCGCCACGTGTCTGTTAACGGTTGTACCTGTTATGATCGTAGTATATGTATTTGGATCGGACCTTATAAGCCTCAGTACTAACAAGTGATTGAACTGTGCCTTAGTCATTGTCCTACAGATTTTGAACATACCGTTATAGATAGTGGTCATGTGTGGGCATGTGATCGCATAACCTCTATTAAACAACGAAGTTTAAGCGCCTCGCACGGCCCAAGGTAGCGAAGTGCCCTTTTCGTTCCCCACTGCTGGGGAAGGGCTTTGACCTTTGGACCGCTTTGATGACATGCCGCGAAAGAAATAACTACATGTACTAAAAATTCCGGTTAGTAAAACGGTTAAGCTGTATAAAATATATATACCATGCAGGGGCGGATACAGGAATTCTGGAAGGGGGGGGGGTCCGACATGAATAATTAATAGGGGGAGGGTGCGGGAGGGGGATGTGCCCCCTCCCGCGCGAAGCGCGGAAGCTTTTGACGGATCGTCATCCCGCGCATAATTAATTGGTGACATTCTATAGAAACTTGAAAAGGCCGGGCGGCGAATACTGTGCGTGGGTCGGTTTGGGGGACTCTATTCTCAGTGCAACTCATAAACTGCGTATCCTAAATTAATGAGTAATCCCTATTTAACAGACTTTTTTTCCTATCATGGCAGATAGCTGTGGAATTAAAATACGTATTTATCGCCATTTCACATTTGACACTGAATGAACTAATACAACATATACAATTACTACAAAATCATTTATTGGTACAAAATACAAGATTGAAACATTTATCTGTTGTGTTTGCTGATAAAAGCTTCACACACCTCATCAATATCAATATCAACATCACTATGCAAATGCATCAGTGCTAATCCAGCAAAACGCTCAGAACTCATTGTACTTCGTAAATAGGATTTAATACGCCTCAATGCTGAAAAAGACCTTTCTGCTTCACAGCTCGACACAGGTATAGTGCAGGCAATAATTAATAGTACTCGTATGTTGGGGAAAACATCTTCATCAGCTGCATGGATACAATGTGCCAGATCTGCAGGAATGATGTTATCAAGGGATTCAGATTAAACGTTGCCACTGTTTTAATTCAGATAGAAGTGATAAAGCACTAGGTAAATCACGTTCCCAAAACAACAAACATTTTGCAAGATCTTGTAAATCACTGTGATTAATTATTAATGTTGGAACTAGATAAAATAAGTGACTACCAACCATACTGTCATGATGAAATCTATTGTTTAGTACTTGTTCCATGTGATCCAAGAATGGAATTGCCACATTAATTCTGTAATAAACTTCAGGATCTGGATTTTCTGGACCTGCATTAGCCCTGTGTTGCTGTCTTCCAGATAGACGTGGAACTGTAAGTACTATGCGGCCTAACTCACTACCAATTCTGCTAGCATCCATAAACCAATCATGAAAATCTTTTTCAATGTTCTCTCTGAAAATTGCAATATCACTGATGACACTGTGTATCAAGTTATAGGCGTGCACAATATCCTCATCTTGCGTCTTACCCATATCTGCATGTGTCAAAAAAGATAAATAACTGAAGTATAAAAGAAACTCCAGGCCCGTAGCGAGGTAAGTCTGAAAGGGAGGAGACGGGGGGGGGGGGGGTTGGATCGATTTCTAATAGGACTGCGGGGGGGAGGAGTAGTCTAAGTGGTGTGTGCATGTGGGCCCTCATGCATTCACGCAGCTGAATCACGTAATGAGATAACGCGATCGGGTGGGTGAAGTCATGACAGGCGCGCGATTCCTGTACGCATAAACTACCATTTGCTTTCTATAATTCGAGATACTTTCCGAGCCCGAGTGAACAGGCTTGCCATAACGCTCTCTAGAACAATGAATATCACATGGGATGTTGTTAATTGGTTTCGCTAATGAATAAAGTATTAATCCTTAATTTTATTCATCATCAGGTCTGAGGGGGGGGTCCGGACACCACCGACCCCCCCCCCCCCTGTATCCGCCACTGCCATGTACCACCGGCTGAATTATTGAATCGTATGCAGTCTTGAGTAACGCACGCGCTTCTCGATAGCACACCTTTCCATGTGTGTGTGTGTGTGTGTGTGTGTGTGTGTGTGGGCGCGCGGCAATTTCGTGATAGGGGCGCATTTAATTTGAATGGGGGGGGGGGGGGGGGGGGGGGGGGCCCAAGGCTATGCTAGATCAAGGAGCTGAGGTTTCCTATATCTTGAAAAATATGTTGCAGTAACAAAAACTTGATCGGAGCGGTGCTAGCTCGTTTCCTCCACATGCCCCTCCCTCTACCGACTGACTTATGTGTCAACAAGTGCTTACACTAAAGGGGGGCGGATGCCTTCTTAACTGTATATAACTGTGCAATAATTTAATCGGTTCACTTCAAATCCACAATAGCACTGATCGATTTCATGGGTGTTTAATTAAAAAAAAAACAAAACAAACTAACTAACTAAAAAACAACGTACCCCAAAACTAATCTAATAAGCATAGTATTTTCACACCTACACACACCCAGTTTTCTGACGTTTAGAAGTTCTCCTTATTGTAGAAGAACCGTGCGCGATTTCCATCCGAGCGCCCAGTAAACTCATTGCACTTTTCGTGGAGGCTGTGAGACAGAACAGGCGGCCCACAGAAGAACACTCCAATGTTAGTTCTATGGAGACATAGAGCGAAAAAAAAAAGTTACGCACTGTTTAATTCACAACTTTAAACTGGCCATGCACATGTGACACTCCTTGCGGCTCACTTTGGGTGGGAAAGAGAGATTTCATCAAATATATTGGACCAGTCTGGTCGGCCATAGTGAGTCCTGGCCTGTAGTCCTGTAACGGCATCTTTATTCTCTCCTTCACGGAGGTACACTGCAAAGGCATCTTTGTCCTTCCAACCTCTAGACAGGTAGATGTGGATGTCCAGAAAGTCACTCATCCCCCTCTGGCTCAGCTGTTCTTCAACTGATGCCAACATGCTAGCAAACCACTCAAACGACTGTGGCTCAGGGCATATCCAATAAAAGTAGACCTTCTTGAGAGCGGTTGCCTTTTCTGTGGTAAGCTTGTAGAAGACGGACTTGAGGATCGATGCAAAGGGAGTGACTCCAATGCCAGCTCCCACCAGCATGCCCACTTCGTGATCAAACACGTCCTGCAATCAAAGGATGGCAGTTGCCGCATCATATGTTTTTGAAACCAATTAGTATAATTGCGTTAATCCACTGAAGTGCTATATTGCACAAGGAGGGCTGCACAAACATGCTATGTGTATATGTGTGGGTGTATGTGTGTGTGCGTGTGTGTTTGTGTGTGTGTGTGTGTGTGTGTGTGTGTGTGTGTGTGTGTGTGTGTGTGTGTGTATTGGGGTAGTCTAGGTCTTTTGACACAAGGAGTGGTGGAATGATGCAATTATGATGTACATCATGGACGATGAAGTATCCATGAAAAATAGTTCAGATTGAACGACGCAATTGAGCAATATTTGCCCTTTAAAAAAAAAAACAGAACATCTATTTCTGCACATGCTCAGAATGAATTCCTCCATGATACATTTCCCCTCCCTTTGCACGTACCTCACTTGCAGTTCCGAAGGGACCATCAATTGCAACACTTTGGGGACAAAAGATGCCCATAAAAACCTGACTACACATTTCCAACTAGTCACACACTCACATAGGCAGTTCAAAGGATTGTTTGAAGCCATCACCACCACTCCCAAATTGTCTGGCAACTTCTTCAGTCCAGTCCCCCACAACTCGAATGTGGGCAGAGAAATAATCCTCTTCGGGTGCCTGGGGACCAGCCATGGATGTACATAATGGGAGAGGATGGGGTGGGGGTGGGGGGGGGGGGATGGAAGGCCAGCACAACAGACTCACTGAGGTCAGTGTAAATGGATGCCACTCAAACAGGGCCACAGAGGGGACGTTGATGAACACATACTGGCCGGCCTCTGCGTGGAATCCTTTCTTTCTCATCTGAAACTCAATGGTCTTGGAAGGATGCTGTACAACCTGTTATCATGAGTTATTGGAGAAAAAGCATGCATGAATAAGGGTTTCAAAAGCTATCTAATTTGCCCTAGAATGTAGCAGCTAACAGACCTTAATGAGAACCACTCTCTGTAGACTCCTGATGAAGCGTATAACACGTTCAATGATGTAGATTGTCAATCCTCCCAGCATGAACTTCCACGACTGCAAGATGCAATGATGGGAGGGGGGGGGGGGGGGGGGGGGGGGGTAGGGGAGGGGGGAAAGAGCTTGTGAATTGCACCATAACTGCATTGTAAACAACAGCATAACAAGAATGGTGGCACAGAAAGGGGAGGGGTTGCCACTGGATTCTACTGACGGATTCTTTTCAGGGGAGTCATAAAAGGGGTGTGGCCATCAGGGCCACTGTTCATAAGAATGGGTTACATTATGTCAGAGGAGGGGCTCTTATTGGTTTACAATGAAAGGGGTTCTTACAAGGAGGCAGGTGTCTATATTATTTACAATTGTATAATAATATTACATCATATGATAATACACATAACAAACAAATGATCGAAAGTAAATCCAAAACTCAAACTTGCTAGAGAAGGCGCTAAATTACAAGGTGAGGGAAAGAAGAGCCAACATACTTACAAAGGGAGGTACTAAAAGAGAGCTAAGTGAGGGACTAACTTGATACTAGGGGTGGGGCTGGGGACGAGCTATCTTACTAGAGGGAGGGGCTAACGTATTAGGGGAGGGACTACATTACTAGGGGTGGGGCTGGGGACGAGCTATCTTACTAGAGGGAGTGGCTAACTTATTAGGGGAGGGACTACCTTACTAGGGGTGGGGCTGGGGACGAGCTATCTTACTAGAGGGAGGAGCTAACGTATTAGGGGAGGGACTACCTTACTAGGGGAGGGGCTATCTTACCAGAGGACCAGCTCCCTTAAATTTTGCAGCGGCACACTGTATTGGTGATACGAGACTGCAGTAGGAAGGTGGGTGTGTCCCTGTAACATTTCCAGTTGGACCCACAGTGAAGGCATCCTCTCCATTGGACTGGACTGGCAGCAGCTGTCTAGATCAAGGAGATGGGCGGTCATGATTTCTGCATGGCTTATTGAGGGTGTGTGTGTGTGTGTGTGTGTGTGTGTGTGTGTGTGTGTGTGTGCGTGCAAGTCTCATAGCTTACTGGAACTGGTGGAAAGCAAGGCCCAGCAGGAAGATGACAAACAGGTGGTGTGTGTACCAGAAGATTTCAAAGTATGAGCGTCTATTGTGTGATACAAAATCAATGCATGCGCATTAATGCCAAGATTGCCAGACAATATAATTATGCAGTGTGTTTATATAAGAAACCTGTTCACTAATAATTGCTATGAAGCCTACCACAGTGTATACCTGTGGCATCAGCCATCCTTAGTAGGATTGAGCCCCTATGAACTGTCTTGTGTTTTTTGCGTGCTAAATTATCTTATGTATATTGCTACTCAATTATTATTATTGTATATCTGATCATTTGTGGCCACTTTCAATTGGCTCTTAGTTACTTGTTCCTAATAAACACTCTATTATGGTTGCATGGAGAGAATTTATGCAGAGCAATCAAGACCTGATTTTAGCTATTGCTTTTTAAACCAGCAATTCCCCGATGGACGATGTGCTGGCTGGTCCAAGAGATGCCAAAGGGCGGGTTCATGAGGTTTTGAAAACTAAGGGCTAAGCCTTCTAAATGACATCTATGTGACCTTGGCAGAACTAACACTTCTCACTCTACTCCTAGCTTTGACATCCTGTGTACACCAGGTGAAAGTTGCCTTTGAATCAGCATTGAATTTAATTGCCAAAAATAATGGCTGATATGTGCCTGTTGTTGAACTCATTCCAAAGGTTACATAGGGCTAAGCCAAACATCTGCAGGATTTCACCAATTAGTAGCAACTCTTCAGGGCTTGGAGCTAGAGTTTGATGAATGTTCAAAATTCACAGGAGAGGAGGTTTAGTTATTCGAACTGGTCGTTGCCTCAAACCTGCTGCCACTGATGTCAATGTGATATTTCCACTTATTACCATGAACCTCAGAGCACACATATATATGCCTGTGCAAACAGCTAAAATAAATCACTCTAAGTAATGTTTATCAAAACTACACTAGCTACAGTAGTGTCGGCCAGTATTATGAGGCTCATGCAACTATTTGATATTTAAAACTGGTTTTGAAAATACCAGCAAGTTGATAAAATTGTCAAAATCATGCAAACTGACAGCATATGCACTGTAATATACTGTAGGGGTTAGCTCATAACAATGCATTTTCACAGTAGGCTTTTCACTTTATTCCAGTCGACAAATAATGCATTATACCTGTCGTGAGTAGTGTCTAATCCATAAACTATAAACATAATAACCACAAACATGCACTCATGCCGTATGTGTGTTAGTTCATAATGACACACACATGCCATATGAGTGTTAGTTCATAATGACACACACATGCCATAGTGTGTTAGTTCATAATGACACACACATGCCATAGTTCATAATGGCACACACATGCCATTAATTCATAATGAAACACACACATACAGACCTCACATACACACCACACACACACCACATACACAGCCATATCCACATGCACATGAAATGAACACACATACGCAACATATACACGTACACGTACACATACACATACACATACACATACACGTACACATACACGTACACGTACGCATACACGTACACATACACGTACACATACGCATACACGTACACATACACGTACACATACGCATACACGTACACATACACGTACACATACACATACACGTACACATACACATACACATACACATACACATACACATACACATACACATACACATACACATACACATACACATATACACATATACACATACACATATACACATATACACATGCACAAATAATGCGCACAAGAAAGAAACACACAACTCACCTCATGAACTCCAAAGATGAAGTCACCATCAGAAAGAGTGCGACTGTGATGACGTGGCCCGTGAGCCCAGCAACTGTCACCAAACACACAGCAATCGGATCCTACATTGAAGATTGAGGAGCGGGAAAAACAGCACATCATAACGCCATTAGAGTGTCCCACTGTGTCCCCACCAATGGTGTGCCAGGAGGCACCGATGCCACAGGAAGGGCCTGGAGGGGGGGCCGTGGGCCCTCGGTAGGAACCAACGGACCCACACGGACTATAGCTGCAATCCTCTCGTAGTTGTAGTAGTGTGCCATGATGTGCATGGCGCTGGCCGCAATGATCATCCACGCCACAGCCTTGTGGAAGGTCAGGTTTTTGTCCAGGACGCGCTTGACTGTCCTGGGCACACACTGTGGTAAAATTGTGTACATAAAACTGACTATCAAAAAGGTTATGTGTGAGCTATAAGTGTAGGAAAAGTAGAATAATGCCTGATGTGTACTTCCGACAAAGCTCTCACTGTTTCTCTATTAGCTCACCCCCTCCCTTCTCCTTCCTTCCCCCTTTCCTTCTGTTATCACCTTCCCTCTTCACTCACTCTGCCTGTCCCTCTAAGAAGAGAGATGAGGTTTCTGCAGACTGGCAGGAGGATGAGAATGATGTTGAAGTTGATGATGATAGCCGGTCCTCTAGCAAATGACAGTGCTTCCTGCAGGAAATGACACACATGATGTATATAAAGTATAGACGCAAACATTACACGCATGCATCAAGACAAAATAAAGACACCCACAAGAAGATGATATTTCACTTACCACAAAATGTGCACATCAATTCACCGCAATGACAACATTGTACCAACAAATAGTAGCATTTATGCGCTGAGATTATAGGAGCGCACAACTAGAATCTGTGGTGCTCGCAGTACTCGTGATACCAATCAAATACGAGTAATTACTAATAGTGAAACAACAGGCGCGCAGCAGAGGAAAGTATGCGATCCACTTAAGGAACTATAATTAACACATGAAGCAAGGCCAACTTATTGCGGGCCTACATATCGGCATCGCTAGTACCAGTTGTATCCGTTAAAATTGATTGTGTTAGCCGTTAATGTGCACTATGAATAAACGCACTCTCATAACTACGTGCCTTTACCCCTCCATTCTTATCTCCTCTTCTTTGTGTGTGTGTGTTGGGAGGGAAGGTGAAAGAGACCAGCTTTACACTGTAGCACAATGAAATAATACGAAAGGAAAGTCTCAAACAATGGTAAATGAGAGGGCAGTTAGTTACATGAGAGAGAGAGAGAGAGAGAGAGAGAGAGAGAGAGAGAGAGAGAGAGAGAGAGAGAGAGAGAGAGAGAGAGAGAGAGAGAGAGAGAGAGAGAGAGAGAGAGAGAGAGAGAGAGAGCTCTATTGCATATTTGATGCTCAATTAATTAGAGATGCATAATGTACTTGCAATAACATAAATGCCATATGCTCCGACCTTTGCTGTCTCCTTACCCGAAGTACAACTCTCGAATAGAAGTATCTCGGTAGAACAGTAAAATTGTAGAACTGGTAGATAAACAGAGCAATGTTCATACAAATCCACGATCCCTGCATGTGTTGCGACAAGGAATAAAAGAAGTGCGGAAACATCATAAAAACACTGTCACATACAAAAACAATCCATTTCGGCAACTCATTGATGACTAAACCGGATACCATCTTATGCACAAATGCGTTGTAACGAGGTATTCTGTTTTCTTGCTAAAGTGGACCGAATTTAAGCACAACCAGGCGCAGCTAAGCGGCATGCGCAGCGACCTGTACACACTTCCGCAAGTTCCATGGCTTCCAAGTCCGAAATTGTTTATAAATGGATTATTAATCGTATACCTCTTAATATGTTTTTTGGGTACGGTTGAATGTTTTACCTCACTTGAGTTAAGTAGTTCAAACCTAAAACATATTAATGTTACTACTTATGTGACGCGTATTAGTATTATTCTAGTTATGTATCAAATTCAAAGATTTTAATAATGATTCTATTTGTATATATCGTACGGCATTCATATCTGCAAGCTTTCATTGAACTTTATTTCGTTGTGGTCATTTTGACGTCCTCTACTTGATTTTTTCATTAATAAAATTTTAATTAATCATTGGTATTGTATAAATTGAACATATACAACATTATTACAGTTTTAAGCTACACAATGTTACTACACCAAAAACAATACACTGGAACGGAGAAGGTGAGGCGACTAACATCCAGTTGCCATCGAACGGGACAGCAGAGCTCTGGCATTCGCTCTAACTAGGACCAGGTTTAACCTGCCATAGAGAGCCAAAGTGGCCTGGGACTTGCAACAATTTGATCTAATTGCAAGGCGCGCCGCAAGTCGAGAAAGGTTTGTCTGTGCTTCAGGACCCCAACAACCATAAGCCTCAACTGCCAAAGGTACACACACCCACCCAAGCTCTGAGCACTTTGCGTCGTTGCTGGCATGTTTCCTGTTTTCAGCCACCTGAGCAGTTGACCCACTTGTCACACTCGCTTCGTGTAGAGTAATTGGAGTAAGCGGTGATGTGACAGTTATGTCAAAAGCGGCAGGTTTTCCCAGAACCCAATTAGGAACAAGCACGTCAGCCGGCCTTGTGCGTCGGGCATCATGTCCCAAACCACTTCCAACTTCCATTTGGCCACCAATACCAGCCTGCCTACAAGACTCAAAAAAAACATCCCGAACCCTATTGTGGCGAGAGACCACATCGCCATTATGTCGGCAAGTTAGTGCATGATGACCCAAGGGATCTAATGACAAGGTAAGACAACAAGGACATTTCTCCCCACTGAATAGGTCAATCTCAAGCCACCATTTTATTGCAGTTTGGAACTCTGCAGATTCCAGATGTAGGTTGAGTCCAGGAGATGGCACAACTGAAAGCCACGAAGCAGCATGAGTGGATGCGACTGATAATAGCCGTGCCCTATTTGGCAGTGACGAAGACTCAAAGAGTGCTTGGAACTGACTATGTTCAATCCTACTAGAAAGCTCCTTCTGATTTTTGGGTGAAGTCAGCAATTCATCAGTAGAAGTAACATCAGCTGGAGAAACCAGGCTATTAAAGCAATCTATTGATTGGAGAAGGTGGTGGCTTGTGTTGGTTGCAGAGCCTGACACTGCAGAGGAAGCTACATATGCTGCTGCTGAATGCTGGGATAAGCTGCGGAGTCCAAGACCACCTCTACTCAAGCACAACTGGGCTTGTTGCCATGCTGTGTTGGGTAGGTCAATAGACAAGCAGTCAGAGAAACACTGGCGAACATCAATGTAAAAGAAATGCAAGCCCTCAGAAGCAAGGGAGGGAGGGGTGCATCTAGCAATATGAACAAATCTACAGGAACCTCCACATTGGCGAAGGAGTACCAAAGCTACTTGGGAATCAAGGGATCCAACTCCCTTCAACAGGGCCAAGAATTTGGAAGCACCTGCTCTCTTCTCTGCAATAAACTTTGCACAGAAAATAGTGTCTCCAATCGGGGCCCCAAGAATTTCAAAGTTAAACGCGTTACATTTTTTCATCTCTGATGGAAATGGTTGAAAGTCACAATCCCCATAGAGTTCACATTTCGAGGAGTTAATCATGAGACCTAGTGGTGGGCCAAGATCTTGAATGATACTGAGTGCCTGCACAACGGCTTGCTTTGAACCAGCAATAACGCCGTCATCAATGTACCAGGCATGGAATAAAAGGTCAAAACAATTTGGATCAGATGCAATAGCCGATAACACTTTTTGCAGAACCAAACAGAACAAAAGACACTGCGCCACAGCATTTAGTATGCAGAGCTGTGCAGAGTCTGCATACCAACCATATGCAGATGAGTATCATTGAAGTGTTCATATGCAGACGTCTGCATATGAACACTTCAATGATACTCATCTGCATATGGTTAGTATGCAGACTCTGCACAACCCTGCATACTAAATGCTGTGGCGCAATGAGAGGGCCCAAGGGATCACCCTGTTGGACTCCAGATTCTGACATTATAGTTCCCATTGGAGACCAGAACAGACCATAGCACCATGCAGCCCACTGGAGGAGCTCAGGGAAGTGTGCGCTGCACTCGTCAAGAAGTGCCTGACGGGAGACTAAATTAAATGCATTACGCAAGTCAATTTTCATCACTACAAAGTCCTGCTCATTCTGATGTTCCTCAATGCAACTTCTCAAACCATGTACAATCTTCTCTGCACCAGAGGGACAAGCAACCCCAAATTGATGAGGTGAGAAGTAATCCGAGGCCTTTCCCTTTGTGATTTGGCATAGACACTTGCCTACTAAACACCTACGGGTTTCGCCAACTGCAATGGGTCGAATATCAGGTGGAGAACCAGGTTTGTCTTTGGTCAAGGCCGTTAGATTTCCACCAGCAAGGAACTTGGAGATGACATTACTAACACTACCTGTAGCCAAGAGGTTCACTATACTTCTAAGGGATGAACAGATGGATGACTGCATTGGGACTTCGGTGGCATCAAGCAAATGCTGCACCCGCAATCCGGAGGGACCACAAGCAGTGGATTTGGTAAAGGACCTCAAGACAGATAGAATGTCAAAGGTATTGGGGAGGATGGAAGGGAAATTTGATGTGTCGTTTTGTGGGCATACTGGAGGTGGGCCCTTAGGATGTTTTGCCTGCAAAAGCTGCCAGGTGGTATCATTATTAGGTGCAACCCCTGATGAAGTTAAATTGCATTTGCTGAATTCTGTATTTATTTCTGTGCGCTAACAATAGACCCTTTCCTTTAAGAAGAACTCCGGACGTGACATCACTAATCAACTTACTTCACGAATTGGGTTAAGTATACGTTAATGAGTGATGTCACGTCCGGAGTTCATTAAAGGGAAGGGTCTATTGACAGCTATGCTTGTGGCTAATGTTTAAACGAAATGCAGGACACATCTATATGACATGGGATACACTGAGGCATTGAATAGAATACCTCTGGTTACCATATTGGTGAAGATGTATATTTCTTACTCAGTACAACTTTTCGTGCATACAGTGGTAGAGAAGTCAACTTGGTATGAATGGTGCTCAAGCAGGGGGCTAAAGCCACATCTTAAGGCATTCAGTTGCAGGACTCATGTTTTATTATAGCGTCTATTACATTGTTAGTATGATATTTTTACAAGTATTAAAAACATGAATTACCTTAAATTAATTGTTTGCACTACCCAATCCTGCATTATCCACCTTCTGTACGGAATTTACTTGCACACAGTGGTACGTTACTATGACATTAAATGGGGCTAATGAATGTTCAATACTGATACATTCCCGTTACTGACTGTGCCGTCGAGTCGGTTGAAGTGTGTACATGCACACGTTGCTGTTATTAGTTTCGTTTGATTGTTCGTTTTACCTAATTTAAAAATCTCTCTTGACTAGCATCATTAACTCTTTAAGTAACAACGAATGGCAGATGTTAATCTGATTGCAGTTTGTAAATCAGTTATGCATGTTTATATGTGGGTTTATGTGAGTGGTACAAATGCATTGCCACGTTCATATGCGATTATTTTGATTAGTAGCTATCTGCAGTAATCAAATGTGTCAAGGGGAGGATACTGAGATAAAGGAATGTACAGAAGAGACTCAATTGCTATAGAAGGGAAGGGAAAGCCACTGGCAAATGTAGGAGGACCCAGGGAACAGGCACATTATATGGTATCCATTTGATTCCTAATCTGAACTGTGGTTCATAATTTAGTGTATGGAATTATTCACATTTCGCTCTAAGCATGAATGGTCAGCACAGTATTGGTATCAATGCACACTATCAGATATTTGGGTTTGATGCTGTGATGTAAGTAATTTTGATTTTCGCGCATCCATTCTCATATAGCATTTCTTATAACTCCAATCAAACACCCCACATATGTTCAGGATCAACAGGGCAGTTTATGTGTTCAACTAGTACGGATGCAATCGTTGTCATCTACTGTCTGAACTCTATGTTCTATCTCTAACAATCAATAATTGAAGGAGGGCTGTTTGCTAAGATGACATGAGTACTTACAATGTATCAGCTAATGCAGCCATAACCTGTTATGCTTATCTGCTCTTCCATCCTGCATTATGAAACAGAATGATCCCAGCCAACAGTGCAGATAGGAAAATATGATGATTTCCTGATATGTTTCATTTGGAGACGAATCATATAATGCACCCCCACTTGAAAATGTAAATGCCAAGACTCTAATCGGCACTCAGCAAATAAAACAAATCCCTGTGAATAATTACATGTACACCCCTGCACTGGTTTCTTGATAAGAGACCAAACATTTTCATCCAGATTCAAATCTTTATAATGCAGCCACCATTTGTAGCTACTTAAAATTGTATGGGTTGTGAATTCCAAGTTTCACTCAGCAAAGAAAATAAATATTCACGTTTGAAATGTCAATAGGGATTTATGGGTATTTACATCTCCTGGTTTCCTAATAAGAGACGAATCCTTTTCATCTTGCAACTGATTCAAAATTTAAAATACAGCCATAATAATACAAGTAAATAAAAACATTCTCTACGAGAAAGTTGGTGGGATATAGGATTTGAAGGCAATTGGTGGTGTAAAAAGCAAGGAAACAAGGTCTTATCAGAAGGGAAAATGTAATAGTCCTATATTTAGCACATTTCTAGGGCGTATGTTGTTTGTGTGCTAAATATAGGACTATTACATTTTCCCTTCTGATAAGACCTTGTTTCCTTGCTTTTTACACCACCAATTGCCTTCAAATCCTATATCCCACCAACTTTCTCGTAGAGAATGTTTTTATTTACTTGTTTTCTTAATTGTTTCTTCACACCCAATGTCTAATTATACAAGACATAGGCTGATAGTCGATTGTGTATCAGAGTATAACATCGATTATTTATATAAAAGCGAGTCCTCCATCCGATTCTGAAGCTAGTGGTGAAATTTTGATCGCTTAAAAGTGTTCCTGTCCCGAGTTATGCGTTGCCAAGAGGAGAAGAAGACGACCCGCCCCTTGTTCCGAGACTGGGTACGAGAACGAGCAGTACACTCTTGTTCTCTACAACCACGCGGTTCTGCGACATGAAACAAAAACGAAACTACTCATTTTTGACTTCTAGATCGATTGCTAAAACAAGCTACACGATCCGATCGTCGGGAGTGTTGTTACAGACGGGTCGCGTTTTTTTAATGACATTCATAATCGGGGTCAAATCCTATATGGAAGTTTCTAACGAAACTTCCGATAAGCTGCTCATAAATTATCTATGCATTAGTGTCATAATTATTTAGCCTGGATGCATATACTGATACTACTACAGCCTACATTTCACTGATGGACATATGGGGGGAGGGGGGGGAGGGGGGAGGGGGAGGGGGGAGTGGGGAGGGGGAGGGGGGAGGGGGAGGGGGGAGTGGGGAGGGGGAGGGGGGAGGGGGGGAGGGGGAGGGAGAGGGGGGAGGAGGGGGGAGGGGGAGGGTATCCAAACTTCCAAAGAGGATATGCAATGCTGGGAGATGGTGCACAAATAACAATACAGTATCATTGCAATAAGAGGTTCTAGGCAAAGAGTCTTGCAATGCACAGCTGTCAAAGCCTCTGATGGGGCCTTACAGCTGCCTGCTGTAAGGCCCCATCAGAGGCTTCAATAGCTGTGCATTGCGAGAATCTTTGGGTTGATCTGGTCTTTGAGATGGGGATGTGCAACCTTGCTCGCCACTCACTAGCCACTTAGAGGATGTGGGAGGAGAAGTTGTAATTGCATTGTTTTGAATGGATGCTAGAGTATCTGAATGTGTATTGGAATGATTGGATAAGGCTATTGAGCTGAAGTGCGATTTTATTCTGATCAATGATCAAGCTATTATGTATAACCAAAGCAAATTTGCTCAAATGTACCAACTTCCAAAGCTGTAATACGATTCCATGCAACTGACAATCTCTTTATTTCCACTCCAAACACATACATACATCTTTCTTCAACATCCCTTGACCCCCTATCCCACAGGTGCAGTACTATGACAAGCAGTTCAGTTGAATTAGTATTCATCCTCCACAAAGGGTTGAAGGGTCTATTCAGAGCCTTGCTGTCTATCACATTACAAAGCTATGGTTTCATCACATGATGGACATCATAATCAGAGATGTTGAAAAAAAGAAAACAAAAAAAAACTGCTGTCTCAAAACTCAACTCCCAGTTTTATAGGACTGGTCTGAACACCTATGACACCTGGAGGTACAGTTGACTCCCTCACTGTCCCACTGCACACTGGTGCTCCACTTCCATTCCTGATCCCCACAGCACAGGAGAGGAGGAATGAGACTAGGAATCAGAGGGCAGTCCACAAGCCAGAATCATTGTAGGAAGAATGTTGACGATCTGCAATCATTGATAATGATGCAATGAAGTGTAGTGTATACATGACTACCTTGCACACAGAAGTAACTGCTAGTTACATTCACTGGACGGGATAAAGTGGGAGTGGAGGAAGAAATAGAAAGCTCATCTGACTGACTGGAGACCCAACAAAGACCAGTGCAAAGGTCATTGTAGCAAGCTGGTTTCATGAGGATTGAACAGAAATGGGAATGGGAGTACAGAGTTGATCACAAGGGGTAAGACTGTTGACTGTATGATACGATTTTATTTTGAATTAAAAAGATTCGCCTCTTGTCAGAGCTGTATTCTTTACAAATCATAGAATCCACAAAATTCCAAGAACCTTCCCTTAAATTAACTATCTCTGTTTTGATTGAAGAAAGTAGCAGTGCCCTGGACACAGTTAGCAATGCAAAAGGTTGCTTGAAGATAGGGAAATGTAAAATTGCATTAAAAAATCCCACTAAAGCCATTTGATTTCATCCCACCATTGGAAGAAGTCATTGCCATCAGGTTTTCTTTTCCTAAAAAAGCCCGGTTTTTTTTAGACATCTCACACTTCCTTGCACTATATCCCTTCTTCAACCTTTCAATTGTCCCTCCTAACAAATATATTGTCCACCTTCAAAAGAGTTATGTATAATTAAATCACAAATTCAATATCATTTTGTACCTATCGACGTGCGAGTGCACAGATGCAGACGTATAAAATAAGCGCGATTTGCGTGTTTCATTACTAGTATACGCGCATCGCGTGTTGCTTGGAACTTTCGTCGCTGAAAGGGGTGTTCATGGACGGCCTAATCGACTCAAAGATCGACGAAGGGAGCGTCTTGATCGAGGCGAATAGCAATGTCGTCGGACACCACCTCAAAGCCAAGAAGCGACCATTGATCGACGTTACTGTCGGTGCAAAGCGGAAACGTAAGCACGTTCATAGCTAGAAATGTGGGGTGTGAACCCCATCGTGTGCCCTAGGCCTATACGGTCGGATCGAACTGCTGTTGCTGACTGTTGTTTTTTTTATTTTATTTTTTCATTTACGCAGGAATCGTTGGCATCGACGAGAACGAATGCGAGACCGCGGACCACTCCAGGAAAGTCACTGTGGTAAGTTTCAGTGAGTTCGCCACGCAAATTTGGGTGATTGCGATATTAGCTAGCTATGCGTGCCCGCACTCTTGACCTCCGGCTCTGCGTGGCGAGACTCAGGATTCTACTGCGGCGTTATTGTTCGTCGAATGCTTATGTCGAGCCTTTGTAAAAATTCAAAGTGTCCGCTTTGTGAGCGATACGGGCGATTACGATTGCAATGCAATTAAAATTAATACGTAATAGAAGATAGCCTTTTGTTTTAGTTGTGTTAAACAGTATGGTACATTGCACGTATACCAGAAGCCACAACATTTGCCCATTTGAATGTTAGAAGCTTCTGCTCATTGTTAAATTCATCTGGGACAATTTGAAAGTGTAGCTCTGGCACGAATGGGAAGGCACTAAAGACAATTGCAAGAGCCTGATTTAATAACGCGCACAATTAGTGTTCCGGTTCGGACCGAACCGGTATCGAACGGTTCGAGGTTCGACTCGGTTCGATGTTCGGTTCGAACGTATTTCGAACCTTTCGAACATCTCATTAAAAATTCATTGCCTTGTACGAGAATAAGGTCTAGTGGCAGCTTTATCGGGTGTTCCTTGATGGCCATTTTGAAGAAATGCTAAGCAAGATCTGTACATGTACGTACAGAGAGCGACATCACTGCCATGCCTCGCCGATTAACTATTTCGTACTGTCGATCGCATATTGAACTACCGTAGAGTACCGCGATATATCCCCCCTCCGCCCCCACCGAAATAAAAATTAAATTAATTAACGCTTCCATGTACCTGTTTAAACATTTTAGAAAAGAACTGGTACCGGCTCCAATACGATTTTAAAGAATAGCACGCACCCGCGTTCATGATTAATAAGTCGATACTCCCCACCGTATTACGCTCGTTGGGCCATTTTTTTATGGTGGGGGCGGGGGGTGGGGTGGGAATAGTTTAATTTAAACATTAATAATCGTTAATAATTGGCGATCGCGAACCGTTCGAAGTTCGGTTCGAATTAAGTAGGTTCGGTTCGATGTTCAGTTCGAACCGGAACACTACGCACAATATACCAGCTTTAAAAAAAATAAAAATAAAATAGAATGGCTCGGCAATCTTCAGTGATGTGCCATATATGTAATCAACACACATCCACACACCACACACAAAAATGCACACCCATATGATATACCCCCGTACGTCACATCCACATGCATGCACACTACACCTACCTCGCACACACATCAACACTCACTGCAGGGTCAACCATACTGCGTTGACAAGAGCGACTGGGACTCAAGCTGCGTTGTCCCTAGCATTGCCAAGAGCGACTGGGACTCAAGCTGCGTTGCTTCCAGCATTGCCAAGAGCGACAGTAGCTCAAGCTATGTTGTCTCCAGCGTTGCCAGCACGATACTGGGAGTCAAGGTAGGTTTGAAAATTGAGCTGGCTGACGCTGTTGATGACATGCTCTAACCAATGTTCTCAGCTTACACTAACCTCCATTGAATCGTCAGGTGAGTCACTCTTGAGAGGGAATGAGGTTTGATGCAGAACTCCAGCAGTATTCATACCATTTTGCTCCCACTTTGCAGAGTATGGCCAGAACATCTCCCCTCTAGTAGTCGAGTTTGCCTCTGAGACTAATGGACGACTCCACGTAAAGGCCTATGACCCTAACAATGCTCGCTGGGAGGTACCTGCAAGGTAGGTGTGGTTTATTCAACAAGGGGAGGAGCCTACAATGGGGTATTTTCTGTCTTGAGGTGACCTCCCATTCCCTCTGTTATAGCGTGTCGCCCATCCCTACACCACCATCAGTCGCTCCCACCAGCCCACAGTTCACATACCAATATGCACAGGTGGGACAGCCTTTCTTCTTCAAAGTCATTCGGTAAGCACTTCGGGTCACAGTGTGGTGAGGTGTAGTGAGTGAGGGAACATCTCTTCTTTCTCTTCCTACACTTCACAGTAAGAGCACATCTGAGGTGCTGTTCAGCACTGCAGGGACATCACGTAGGCCTGGGTACCTGCTTTGTGATGTTGTGACTACATGGCTTGTGTTTTGTGTACACACACCACACACACCACACACCACACACACCACACCACACACACACCACACACCACACACACCACACCACACACCACACAATCTACCACATGCACACTTCTTGTAGTGCAATTTGCTGATCAGTACTTGGAGCTTAGTACCACCCTTCCCACCAACTACAACATCTATGGACTGGGAGAGCATGTCCGTCCACTCAGAATCACGTGAGTGACCACTCCCATTAAGCTGTGCACATTGGATGGTATACTAAGAGGGATGCAATGATTTACTGACACCGGGCATAACACATCGCACAATGCACTTACATCAGTTATTTGCACAATGGTTTATTTGCACAATGGTTTAATGTAAGGAGGTACAGTAGCAATTGCTGAGCATTCTCCAGCCCATAATGAATGCCTCATCCCCAGCCCATTGTTTGTTTCCTCCCCATCCATTACCTTATCCATTCCATCAACCAACTCTTCTTCCATTATATACCATCTTAAACTGCCTTACAACTCTCTTTCCCTCCTCCAGTCCGGGCTCTTCACTCACACTGTGGAGCCTGGACATCCAGCACCCTGTGGACATCAACCTGTGTAAGAGCACCCCCCCCCTCCCCCTGTGTAAGAGCACCCCCCTCCCCCTGTGTACGAGCACCCCCTCCCCCTGTGTAAGAGCACCCCCTCCCCCTGTGTAAGAGCACCCCCCTCCCCCTGTGTAAGAGCACCCTCCCCCTGTGTAAGAGCACCCCCTCCCCCTGTGTAAGAGCACCCCCTCCCCCTGTGTAAGAGCACCCCCTCCCCCTGTGTAAGAGCACCCCCTCCCCCTGTGTAAGAGCACCCCCCCCTCCCCCTGTGTAAGAGCACCCCCCTCCCCCTGTGTAAGAGCACCCCCCCCCTCCCCCTGTGTAAGAGCACCCCCTCCCCCTGTGTAAGAGCACCCCCCCCCTCCCCCTGTGTAAGAGCACCCCCTCCCTCCGTGTAAGAACACCCCCTCCCCCTGTGTAAGAGCACCCCCTCCCCCTGTGTAAGAGCACCCCCCTCCCCCTGTGTAAGAGCACCCCTCCCCCTGTGTAAGAGCACCCCCCCCTGTGTAAGAGCACCCCCCCCTCCCCCTGTGTAAGAGCACCCCCCCCCTCCCCCTGTGTAAGAGCACCCCTCTCCTCGTAGTCAAAGGCTGTCGTGACAACATGCTTTTTATTGCCCCCCCCCCTCCACTTTCAGATGGGTCACACCCATTCTACCTTGACCTTCGACCTTCTGGCGATGCACACGGTGTCTTCTTGAGGAACTGCAATGGCATGGACGTGAAGACAGACACCAATCTTCTCACTTACAAGATCATTGGAGGTACTGCAGCTCCCAGTGGAATCAGTGGGGTGGGGGTGGGGCACGCATACCCTACATAGCAAGTACTACCACCCATCGTGCATACTCCTATTGTTGCTCAGTATCAGATACAATGCTATTTGCACACTCCTACACATACAAATAGGCATTCTTGACTTCTACTTCATGCTGGGTCCTGAACCAGAGGCTGTTGTGCAGCAATACCACGAAATCATTGGCCGCCCACACATGCCCCCTTACTGGTCTCTGGGATGGCACCAGTGTCGCTACGGTTACCCAAATATACAGGCTGTTGAAGAGGTTGTTGCAAAATATTCTGCAAACAAGGTAAGACCACACCCTCATGTGATGGGGTGTGGTTAATTTACTTTCATAAATAGATTCCACTGGACACAATGTGGACTGATATTGACTATATGGATGCAGTGAGTTACAGGGAGGAAAGAGGGAGGGAGGGAGGGAGGAAGGGAGGGAGGGAGGAAAGAGGTAGGGAGGATAGGAGGTAGGGAGGAAAGAGGTAGGGAGGAAAGAGGTAGGGAGGAAAGAGGTAGGGAGGAAAGAGGTAGGGAGGAAAGAGGTAGGGAGGAAAGAGGTAGGGAGGAAAGAGGTAGGGAGGAAAGAGGTAGGGAGGAAAGAGGTAGGGAGGAAAGAGGTAGGGAGGAAAGAGGTAGGGAGGAAAGAGGTAGGGAGGGAAGAGGTAGGGACGGAAGAGGGAGGGAGGGTGGGGGAGGGGGGAGGGATGGTATGATGCCTATTGGCACGGGGACTAGTACACAATTAATCATCTATCTTAACCCCTTCAGTACAAGGACTTCACACTGGATCCAGTCAACTACCCCACCTCACAGGTCCAGAGCTTTGTGAGCGACCTTCACAGCAAAGGGATGCGATACGGTGAGTAAAGGGCTGGTGTGCTACACAAGGGTTGCAAAGACACGGGTGAGTAAAGGGCTGGTGTGCTACACAAGGGTTGCAAAGACACAGGTGAGTAAAGGGCTGGTGTGCTTCACAAGGGTTGCAAAGACACGGGTGAGTAAAGGGCTGGTGTGCTTCACAAGGGTTGCAAAGACACGGGTGAGTAAAGGGCTGGTGTGCTTCACAAGGGTTGCAAAGACACGGGTGAGTAAAGGGCTGGTGTGCTTCACAAGGGTTGCAAAGACATGGGTGAGTAAAGGGCTGGTGTGCTACACAAGGGTTGCAAAGACACGGGTGAGTAAAGGGCTGGTGTGCTGCACAAGGTTTGCAAAGACACGGGTGAGTAAAGGGCTGGTGTGCTTCACAAGGGTTGCAAAGACACGGGTGAGTAAAGGGCTGGTGTGCTACACAAGGGTTGCAAAGACACGGGTGAGTAAAGGGCTGGTGTGCTACACAAGGGTTGCAAAGACATGGGTGAGTAAAGGGCTGGTGTGCTACACAAGGGTTGCAAAGACATGGGTGAGTAAAGGGCTGGTGTGCTTCACAATGGTTGCAAAGACATGGGTGAGTAAAGGGCTGGTGTGCTGCACAAGGGTTGCAAAGACACGGGTGTTAAACCAATGCTGGTCATGTGGACTAAGCCAGCTCCAGTTGCACACTCTAGCAGCTTTGCATATAGCCCCATCGCACGCATGTTGAATGCATACCTCCTCCTATTACATGATTAAAAACATGCGAACTGTTGGCAGTGTGTGATATGGGGAAGATGAACAAGAATGCTCATTTTTAAGCTGTATCTTGCCACTTGTGTACACACGCACGCACACATGCACACACACACACACACACACACACACAACACACACACACACACACACACACACACACACACACACACACACACACACACACACACACATGCATGCACGCATGAACACGTGCACACGCACGCATGAATGTGTACAGTTGTGATAGTGGATCCAGGGATCCCTACCGAGACTGGGTATGGACCGTACGATGATGGTGTTCAGCAGGGAATATTTATCAAGGTAGGTCTCTGTCTCCTTTGTGAATGTTGTCTTTCACCCCTTTCCTGCACCTGGTGTTCACCTGCAGGACGAAAGCAGCAACATCCTTGTTGGGAACGTGTGGCCAGGCCCGTGCGCATTTCCTGACTTCCTCAATCCGGCCACCACCCCATACTGGCAGACCCAAGTAAGGAGAAGGTGGCCATTTGTAGTGGTTAGGTGACCCCATCAGAGGTTGGCGTGCATCTGTGTCTCTGTGACCCTTGTTGTAGTATCATGAGAGGTTTGCCCTCTATTGGTCAGTACTGCCACCACTGATCATACCTGTGCTATGCAAAGATGTCATGTTAATGGTTGCTTTCAGATTGCAAGTCATGTTAATGGTTGCTTTCAGATTGCAAAGTTCCGTTCTAACTTTGTTGACGTTGACGGTCTTTGGATCGACATGAACGAAGCGAGCAACTTCTCCAATGATACAACGGACACTCTGAATGGCACAGCCAAAGCTCTCCCTGAGGCCAATGATCCTCAAGAAATCCATGCAGCAGCAGATGGTCACCCTCTTCAAAATGGCCACTCACACAGAGGCCACTCGAAAGGGACAGGCGCCAGATGTGCTCAGTTTTCTCCCAACGACCCTCCCTATGCCATTAACAATAGTGGTAGCAAGGCAGCACTGAATACCAAAACCCTGGACATGACTGCTGTCCACTACCAGGGAGTCCTAGAGTACAACTGCAAAAATCTCTATGGTAAGCCATTTAATTTGGTACTTAGTTTGCATGTTTTCTTTTCCATGTTGATTTCCAGTGTCTTTGCACATGTTCAGTTTTCAATGTCATGTCTTGCCTCTGCACCCATGTCATGTCTTGCCTCTGCACCCATGTCATGTCTTTCCCCTGCACCCATGTCATGTCTTTCCCCTGCACCCATGTCATGTCTTGCTCCTGTGGTTCCAGTGTCTTTGCACATGTTCAGTTTTCAATGTCATGTCTTGCCTCTGCACCCATGTCATGTCTTGCCTCTGCACCCATGTCATGTCTTTCCCCTGCACCCATGTCATGTCTTTCCCCTGCACCCATGTCATGTCTTGCTCCTGTGGTTTGTCCCTTATACTACAGGGCACACTGAAGCCATGGCAACACACACGGCCTTGGAGAACATCATAGGGAAGAGGAGCTTCGTTCTCTCTCGTTCCACCTGGCCTGGATCAGGGGCCTACACTGCACACTGGACCGGTAAAGAGGGGTGTGGTTTCTGGGAAAGGGGTATGGTTGCCAGGGAAGCGTGTGGTTGCTGGGAAGGGGTGCAGTTCCTGGGGAAGGGGTGTGGTTGCCAGGGAAGGGATCACGCCATCTTATAATCCCCATGGCAACCCTTACAGGAGACAACAATTCGACGTACGAGGACATGCACTACAGTATCCCTGGGATGTTGAGCTTCCAGTTATTTGGAATCCCTCATGTTGGAGCTGACATAGGTGGATTTGAAGGTGAGGCGGCGTGGTGATGATGGGGTTGTGGGTGTGGTTAGGTTGTATGGGATTGTGTGGATGGTTGGGAGGGTGATGAAAGGGGCTGGTGGTGAAGAGGGTGATGAAAGGGGCTGGTGGTGAAGAGGGTGATGAAAGGGGCTGGTGGTGAAGAGGGTGATGAAAGGGGCTGGTGGTGAAGAGGGTGATGAAAGGGGCTGGTGGTGAAGAGGGTGATGAAAGGGACTGGTGGTGAAGAGGGTGATGATGGTGGTGAAGAGGGTGATGAAAGGGGCTGGTGGTGAAGAGGACGTTGTCCTTCCAGAGATTAGACCTTCATGGTAATTTTGTGGCATACTAATTTATTATGTCATCTTGATGTTATAATTTGCATCTGAACTATTAACCATATGTGGTTTGGTGTATGTGTGGGTGTATACATGTTGAATGTTTATTACGTGTGTGGTGTGTGTGTGCAGGTGCAGCTACAGAGGAGCTATGTTCCCGATGGACACAACTTGGTGCATTCTATCCTTTTGCAAGAAACCACAATGGCCTAGGACAACCCCCTCAGGTTTGTTAACTTAGTG
Organism: Ephydatia muelleri; assembly: GCA_013339895.1. Classification (NCBI taxonomy): domain Eukaryota; kingdom Metazoa; phylum Porifera; class Demospongiae; order Spongillida; family Spongillidae; genus Ephydatia; species Ephydatia muelleri. The sequence continues at coordinate 4,655,066 of JABACO010000023.1, forward strand.
AGCTTTGGCCTACATTGTGTCTACTCCTACCGCCACAAGTATCACACTCTTCCCTAGTCCCCCAGTATAACATTCCCTCTTCCCCAGCCCCAAGCAACACCCTCTACCTCTGAATCCCCTAATGTATTGGGGAGCCTGAAATGATCATAGTGTACTCCATTCCCAAGCAATCAATATCAAAGTGGTTGCTGTCATTGGGTTAAGCCTAGCTGGGAGGACAACACTATGGTACAGCTGTAGGGGTGCTTAGCCACTTTCATCACTACAATGAGATGTCCCCTTTCAGAAAGGGACGGCTGATTTGGCTTTCAACAGCCACATTATGCAAAATAAATAATCTATACCAGTGCCACAAACTACTCACTGCAAGTGCGCCTTTTTTTTCTTTACTGTTACTGTGTGCCTCTTCCCCATGTTTATGCAGGAACCCTATGTGTGGTCTTCAGTAGCTGCCATCACACGTGATGTCCTAGCCATCCGATACAGCATCCTTCCCTACTACTACACCCTCTTCTACAAGGCCCACCGCCCCATCTCCCCCGGCAATGCGCCAGCAGCAACCGTCGTAAGACCTCTGTTCTTCGAGTTCCCGACGGACCCAAAGACCTACGACATAGACCAGCAGTTCTTGATTGGGGGTGGCCTCCTTATCTCCCCCGTCCTGAAGCAAGGGGCCACCTCTGTCTCTGCCTACTTCCCTGCAGGGAAATGGTACGACTGGTACTCCCACGAGGTGGTGTCGTCAGCTGGTGGGGAGACCAAGGAACTGCCAACACCAATAGACCACATTCAGGTACTGTACGTGCATATGCGAGACCTTGGTGGAGGGGGGGATAATGGAGTGGTGAGGGGGAAGGTGGAGTGGTGAGGGGGAAGGTGGAGGGTGGAGGGTGGAGGGTGGATGGTCAGTGGGACAACCAATGCATTGAACGTACAACTAGTGGACAGTCAAAGATATAATAGCTCTCCTAGGAATCTTGGATGTTGAATTATGTGCACCAGTAATGCTTTTAATCTTGTTAAGCGTTGAAGTGCATTTAAAGATGTAAATCCACTTTATATGAGTACTTGTTTGCTATTTCAGATCCAGGTGCGTGGAGGGACAGTGATTCCTCTCCAGTGCCCAGCCCTTACCACTGCTGCCAGCAGGAGCAACAGTTTCTCGCTCCTGGTTGCCTTGGATACAGCAGGAAATGCAACGGGTGACTTGTACCTGGATGATGGGGAGTCGCTTTCCATGTCTCAGTAAGTTGGCAATGAGGTCATCTGTTTGAATCGGGCCAAGAAGGGATGTCCATCAAATGGAGTGTATTTGAAGGCCACCCATGTCCTCCCCCATCACAGGCACACCTTCATAGCGTACCAGGCCACCTGCAGCAACCTCACAGCCACAGTGACAGACACAGTGAGTTGTGAATGCGATGCTGCATGCATATGCTATCACCGTGGCAACATTATCACTACCTACGTTTCATTTGCCTACATTTTCTGTATTTATTATGCATAAACAACGGTGCTAGACTGAAAAATATGTTCATTCACATTTTCACATTTCGTGGTCCCATAGGGGTATGCAGCCAACTGCCCACCTCTAACCAGAGTGACTATTATCGGTGTTGATGGAACTCCATCTCATGTTGAACTCAATGGTGCAGCTATTGATTTTAAGTTCAATCCCGCAACATCAGAGTTGGTGCTCCCTAGTCTTGATGTGAAGATGTCAATGCAGTTTGCTATCACATGGGCATGACAGCCGCTTGAACTAGTAATGTTTGTATGTTAGAGTAAGTGCATAGCTGGCACATGTATGTGGATGATTAAGACCGTACACATCATTGGGAGTATGTTATTGTTGCAATTGATTTGTAAAATTCAATCATGAATATGTTGTCAATCAATCTGGTCTCATTCTGAAAGCATGTTTCTTGTGCGCACATGATTCAGTTGGTGTGCTGGATAGATCTCAATGGCTCTCTGGAATAGTTTTGAGTGCTGCATCATTAATTGTTGCACAGATTGAGGTTAACGCTGTACTTTTTATTGCCAGCAAAGACTTTATTGAGGAAAGCTGCCCTTGTTTAGCACCCATGATTCAAGTTCCACTGTTATTCACCGTTATCTTACTGAAGCCCTCTCTCCAAGGATGCGAATTAACCATGCCTAACTCTGTTATATTGTGTTGGCTATGTACCTCTACAACTTCTGGTATTCTATCTTAGCTTTTCCTGCAAGACAATGTTCCTGTCTGTGTGTCACTGTATGTATTATAAAGCAAAAATGAAAGGTGCTAGAACAGTGTCTGCTGCATGTTGCACAACAGTATCCATGTGTGTGGTAGGGGGACAAATGCAGGTCTGCAAATTCTTCGTCAACTAGATGCAAGGAGACAACTGATTATTTGACTTGAGTTAATTAATATGTTGCCTGCAATTGTATGCCGAAAGCTTTTCATATTGTATTCTCAAAGCTGTCCATAATGATGAGTCTAAACGTGGTAGGATCAGTTGTCTCCACCATTTTAGCTGAGTACCTGAGTCCAGAGGCAACATGATGCTGATGTAATGCAGGCATACAGAAGCCACAAAAACAGATCATTTAATAGAGATTGCACAAGCATTTCAGCACGTGTGAATACATGCATAAAGTTATAATTATTCACTAAAATGTACAATAACACAATTGTCATATGTGAACTAGCTGGGATAAGGTACCTTTTAAAATGCTAAGGGATACAGGTCAATTATTGTAAGCCTCAAAGTATAACAAATGTATGGAGACAGAAGCCGCTAAAACTGGATCTGGAATTGTAACTATTGCAGCCAATTTTGAGGTCCATCGGTCTATCGGTCAGTCAATTCACATGTGTTAACTTGTTTTACCCAAGCCTGCACTCTCAAAATGAAGTCACGTGCATTTTAAGGGTGGATGTAAACGTGAACATCTATGCTGCCTTACCTGATGCAACGATGGAAGCTAGGGCAGTAGCCTCAAGTGCTGAGGTCCAAACGAGGGTGGAGTATGCTTGCCCTGCTGTCCAGGTCCCATCACTTTGTCCTGGTGGCTATAGAGACACCTGGTGCCCTGGGCCAGCCATGATGCTCTAGATTTCACATGTAACCATCAGTCCCTCCCATTCCTTCTTCAGATCTCCAGTGTTTGTTGCTCTCCAGCAGGTCTGTATTGGGCACCTAGAGCATTATGTAGTTATTTGTGCATGTTTGAACATTCATTTGCAGTCAATGTGTTATGATTTATTGTTGTGTCTAACTGATTATTAATTAAAACCACAAAAACATGTCATTGTTGCTTTGTGGAGGAGTGATTGTGTTCATTCTTAGCAACAACCTAGTTTAAATAATTGGCTATAATCAATCTTATTAGCTCTTAGTATTAGAACGCTACTGTACAAAGTAGTGTTGAGCTGTGCTCTTAAAGCCATTGAGATAATATTTTGCCTGAAGAACAACTAACTTTCAATTTTGCAATACTTACATTATTAGTGCAAATGAGTACTGAAGATAAAAGCATGACTGGTAATACTTGTACTCCTAAGTTATTGGTTGTTTGAAGTAACAGATTTTTAGAATGTTCTTGATGATCTATCACATTAGTAATGGTTTCATAGTTTGTAGTGAAAGATGCTATATAGGTAGCACTGGAGTGTTTGAAACACTTCTGAGACCTAAACTCCTCCATATTTAAGACCAATGTGGCATTGATGCCACTTTTGTTTAGTAATGCTAGAAACACAGTTATAAAGCATGATCTGACGTTTTGATCAAAACTCTCTGTAGTTTCTTTGATGCATTCTGAAGAAATTGTTCTGATGAAATAGCAGAACTTTCCAAAAGAAGCACGAGATCTTAACAGGGAATAAGTCATCTGTGGGTCATCAAAGCTGTTCTATCTTTTCCATTAGTTTCTTTTCTATAAAGCTAGCCACGTGTTTGTAAAAATTCACAGGTGAACCCAAAATGTCAAAATTAGCTGTATCATAGCTGACAAGCTGTGGAGGTATGCACGTTTGGTTTATGTTTGTACTCCATTGTATTGTATAATGTTCATTATTAATTTAAAAAAATCCTGTTTAAGAAGTTCAGCAATTGAAAGATATAAGCACAAACACAGGACAATAAAACTAATAGTTTACTACGTAAACAACCCTCCCCTGAATAAACTCTAAAACCATTTGAAGTGGTCCTAATGACCCCAGAATAGAGGAACAGTTTCGCCTTTGATAGCCACAGAGATACATTGTAGTGGGAATTGATATCTCCAGTGGCCAGGAACAGGCAATCCCTCAGGAACACCTGAGCTTGTGGCAAAGGCCAGGAAAGAAAAAAGTAGGAAGGATTTTGAAATATCTGACTGTATTTCAACATTTACTTCTCCTCCCGCTTGGGATGCTACTGTACCTGCCCGATTTGACATACCACACCAAGAGTTTACCACTCTTCCATGGTGGCCCTGCCCTGTCTGGGCATTTGTGACGATGAAGACCAAGAGGCTCTAAACGTGATGGGATGTGAGCAGATTGCAAGCTCTGAGATGTGAAATTGATTTCAGGTGGCAACACTCACTCCAGCAACAGCTCAGACAATGGGTACCCAGGCTACTCACCTCTGCTCCACAATGGTGGCAAGTATGAGGACCACACAGGGGAGTTCGCACTGTACTATCATCCATGTGGAGACATGAGCAGGATATGGAGCCAAGCACCAGAATCCTTGACAGATGCAGCCAGTGGGGGTGTCCACAACCACTGAATTTCATCCATCCCAATGCCCAGGAGATGGAGGGAGGCCATTTGTGTAAGTACGATGGCACATCCAGACACCCTGTTGACTTTTCCACATTGCTGCAGGATAGATGTGTTCCCATTACAATTGGCGATTTATGGTTCAATTGGTTACTTCAACGCTGGATGTCTTGTGGGAGTGACCACAACCGGAATTTCACTACGACCCAAAATTTCAACTCCATTGTGATTTCCAATACACAGGGTGACAGTTGATATTTGGATTGATGAGAGTATCAACTCAACTTTATTTGAACAAGAAGTGTACGCAGGTTTCAGTGAATGTGATTTGAAATTGTGTGAAATTATTTTGTGCATACAAAATAGGTCTTATGTGTATTTGTGCTCTAACGTGCTCTTTTGAATAATTGTAACATCTTGTTTTGAATATTTACTGTTGGGTACAAATATATCTCATGAACTGCAAATGTATTATTTACTCTGGTTGAAATTGGGTGGATTTGTGTGTGATGTGTGTGGTGTTAATGAGAGTTATAAGGTGCTTGTGTAGATAGATAAAACTCAATTAGTGGCTTAAAACTGATAGCTATGCCAGCCGTGGATGCATCTGCCTTCAGTAGCTTCTTTGGTTGATCCAGGCTGGAGTATGGTGTTAAGGAGGGCCTTCACCGGCATACATTCTGCCTTGCATGTGTAGGTATGAAAAGGTCTTTGATCTTGTAGTGGGTGGAGTCTATAGTGGCACAGTATATAAATGGGCTTCATAGTGCCAGTACAACACTGGCATTTATTTTTGCATTAAGCTGGTAAAATGTTATGATTGGTAAGTCGATCTTAGTTTGAAATTGATGTGGTTTGATTCTTATTATAAAATGCACATTGCAATTAACAGCCATGAAAGATTTATCCCACAAATGTATCATGCATCGGACCACATGGCTACTGCTTCCTAGTCGCATCGTGCATTGGACCACATGGCTACTGGTTCCTAGTCGCATCGTGCATTGGACCACATGGCTACTGGTTCCTAGTCGCATCGTGCATTGGACCACATGGCTACTGCTTCCTAGTCGCATCGTGCATTGGACCACATGGCTACTGGTTCCTAGTCACACAAGCTGTGTTCTGAAATCAAATCCGTCATTAAAGTTTGTGGCAGCTGTTGCTTCAATACTGGTGCCACAATCGAACTGATGTTTGCTCCTCTGTGTACAAAATGATCACCATCATCAGGTAGGCTATGTAAATTCACCATTTTCACACTATATAACGATGTCTACATTTCTGGCTTTTTAATGTGATTACTAAGCTCAATTCAGCGGACTCAAGCATTCATTAGCAATCGTAGACACAACATTTTAGGTGCATGCACGATGTGCACACAGTTATGTGTATATTCGCTATAACATACACAGACACACGCACGCAGCACGCACGCACACACACACACAAGCTTGAATTAAAATAATAATAACAAATACCATTGGCTGACTATTGACAAGTATAAAGAGTAGTGAAAACAATTTGGATGGAAACGGGTAGTAATGTTTCTCAGACGGGAATTCCTGGTCATCCATAAACTCCTCGCTATCAGATTCATGGTCACTTTCAAGAATTTCATTGTCTCCTATTGCGCTTCCATCACTTGTGCTTGAATACTTGTCTGCCTCCAGATCCTCAAATGTAGCAAAAGTGTCCCTTTCAGACGCCTATTGAGCCCGTGTACACAACGTACTAATATATCCCTAGTGTACTGGTAACACACAAAGTAATGGATACCTCTTCGTGTTCATGCTGCTCTTCTATGGTACGCGATTTTCCTCAAACGATACGTGTGATGGGCTTTCAAGGTGCCTTTTATACTTGCACTTGTATAAAAACGTTTCACCGCATAAATCGCAGCTGTAAACTGAAGATATACGTTAAAGAGTAATTCGTAATACATCCACGTATACGTACATGTACAGTTGGAATCCATTCAAAGATCGAATTGGCGTGCTGTATTATTTGAAGAATGGTGTGCTTATTTTAGAATGCGAACGTGGAGTTAAAGTGCGCTTTTTTTTTTAAAAGTGATGAGTACCGTGACATTCTTTCGCACTATTCCTTCTACTTCGGCTCCCAACGGTAGAAATACTGTTGCTACTACTCCTACTAGTGGTCTGGGTTGTGGAACATTTGGCAATCCATCTTTCACTCCAAGAGTAGTAGATCCACACCCACTCACTCCACAGTTAAACGCCTTAGCAGCTACTGTGAACGGAAACACTTTCACGCTATCAAACATACTTCTAGAACAGAAAAAGATTATGGATGCTGTTAAAGAACTCCAGCAAAGATCCTTTTCAATCGAAAATAGTGTCTTCAAGGTAGGCAGTAGTATTATGTAACATATGATGTACTGTTTTATGTTGTAGAGTGGACTGCTGAAAAGTGCTGGACTTTTATTCTGTACCACCATCACAAGAACCCCTTCCGAAGCCGCAGTCAAAGTAATCTAAGGGTGTTGCCGTCTTTGTTTTATATGTAAATACTGTTTTTACAGAATGGTCAACTCAGTACTTAGAAGTGCGGCTGAAGTCAAGTACAAATACGAAGCTGCCATCACTTTTTGTAAATCCAAAATAAGTGAGATGAGGGCAGAAGAAAGAAGAAGGGTATTTATTAAATAATCACGTTGTCATTGTATCTTCTAATTGTATGATTCTTTACAATTGATATTTGGATTGAATCCCTGCAAGTCTTTTTGCTGGGATTGGAACAGAAGAATTTGTTGCCAAATTTTTACCCGTCGTGAAGGTGGAGCGGCATTCAATTCCCAACTATCATTTGTATGTGGCCATCCTGGTACGTTATCAAAAAGTATAACAACATTATTTCATCTTTATTTTTATTTGCTGCTTAGCGAAGGTACTGTCGCACTGTGGATGCAAGCAAGAAAAACACATACAAAGGTTTTGAAAGGTGGCTAGAGGCTCATTTTGCTAATGGGAGCCCTTCTGCAGAAGACCTTCAATTGGTGTACAATGAAGAAGAAAGGCTACTGAATCCACCCCTCCAATCAGAACAGGGAATACTGATTGCATCAGGAGAGTCGTACCTGGAGCCCTGCCTGGAACCAGCATCTCCTTATCAATATGAAGCTGATGAACAATAATCCGCAGAACTTGACTAGCTTTCATTTATCCAGAACACCAAACCGATGATTGGTTCAGATGATCGCCCGATTTACTTGCTGCCTTCACTTCGATCAATGTAACCAACAGCGCTATGTTATGAACTTGCTGCAAACGTATACATTTGTTCTTTTCTGTACTAGCTCAGCATCCATAAATGATTTCCATGCAAATGATTGGTGATGTTTTTCAAACGTAAATCTGCAACTGAGCGCGAGTGAGCAGTTGTGTGTATAGTGTCAAGCCTTCTCAGCGTAAAAGTGAGAGCGCGCAGCTAATCTGATATGAAATAAAAGGAACAGTAACCAGCAGCTACTACATCAGCCCAAGATGCTAGCCATGCCTCAATCGAGGAGCATAGCACACACGCACGCACGCACACACATACACACACACACACACACACACACACACACACACACACACACCCACACACACACACACACACACACACACACACACACACACACACACACACACACACACACACTGCCTTCCGTTCGTACGTACTTAGTATTAATGCCGCTGGTTCGTTACGCGCAAGCTGGTGACGCAGCGGATAATAATACTGCACTTATATCTGTGACAGATATGATAAGAATATGTAGCAGTTTTAAGAAACAAACTGTACCTGGTTGTTCATGAAATTGTAAAGGAATGTAAGGACATTCTGTACCAATATTTACATATTGTAACAGAATAACGCAACATCGCTGTAACAGGAAAAATATATGTAGAGCATATGTTTATCAGATTTGTTACAGAATGTTCTACCCTACATATATGTCACAAATTGTACAGATTTGGCTGTGTAGATTCTTTTACTTTACGGAAACTTATACATTTCGTGCCGTGATACTGCCCATAGTCATACAAATGTTTGAACATATGTAAGCACCTTTAATGTGTCCATTATAACCCGCTAGGACCTTTTGTTACAGCAACCCATAATACGAACTGGCAAAAGGGGCGAGTTACACATTCTTGTTCTTGGAGTATTGAAGTGATGCATTAGTGAAGTGAGGTCATCTGAATAATGGAGTGTGTGAGAAGAAACATAATTATAAGGTTACAAGTGATCAACACATTTTTGCCGCAATATCTAACTCATGCATGTATGGTGTAACAGTTGTGTCTGTATGCATGCACGTACGCACTTGGTGTTCAAAGAGTTAAAGCGGGTGACAGCTAGCAGCATGTGAACATCATTGAGGCTTCAAACACATGAAGAAGCCAGGGAGGAGATATAGGCTGCACAGGAGAGCAAGGGAGTGAAGACCCAGTCCACCAAAACTTTGACTGAGTTCTGCTTAAGATCGGAACATTACTGGAAGTAAAGAAAGTCTTACTTCTTCCTTCAAGAATTTAAGAATCTAAGGGAGTCTGCACAATGGCTAGGGTGTGGCTCTGGCTCGGTCTGTACTTTAATGCAACATCCACACATGCGAGAAGGATGCAGGAAGGTTAACTGCAGAGACATCCACAAGACGATCTGTATAATTATTTTAATGGTGGTATAATTATTATGATTTTTGCACAGTTTTTTTTTTTTTTTTTTCAGTTATGCCACCTAAACAAAAGTACAGAACTAATGCAAAAAGAATTTTGTCTTCTGTCCCTGACTGCAATATAATAGTAAGCACCCAACACTGCATGATCGATTCAATCGCACTTGTCTTTTATGGAGTTGAAGTCGGCGATAGAGTACAACAGATCAGTCGGGTTTACAGACTACCTGGAGCCATGACTGCATGGTGTGTCAATGCCAATGCATGCACTAAGAGAAACATGTACTAGGATGGGACTGCGTTATCAAATTGCTCGAGGTGCATGCTCCATCATGGGTGGTGTGCATGTAGATCTTATCTTATGCAAGCCTGCACAAGCAGGGGCAACGTGCATATGGGAGTCCTCAAATCCAGTTCTGTTGGGAAGGATAGAGCAGCTGATGCAGCAGAACACATTTTAGTGATAGATATTGAGGCAAAATCAGCATCACCTTTAGAAATGCCCCATGTTGGGTTGGAGGACGAGATGTGGGAAATGAATACTTGCTTCACTGGAGTGTCCTGCTGTTGAATGATGGATGAATAGATCGAACCCTCAGTACTGATAGAGAGTGACTTGCCACAGTTTCAATCATCAATAGTATAGCATGATAAACTATGGATCTGGTAGTTGTTATGAAAACTCACGTGCCAAGTGTTCACGTGCGCCATTTTGTAATCGGCTTGCTGTAAAGGTGAGCGATCGAGCTGTATATTGGTAATAGGCTAATCATTTAGTGGGATTCGGTTCAGTGGATGGACTTTCATAAGAAGTTTCGTAGCAGAGATAATAGATATGCGCTACGGGATTAGCAGAGGTATGGGACTTAAGTGGTCTTAACACGTATAATCCGAGAAGAGGTCTGGAAGTTCGTCCAGAATTCTCCCTTAGACTTAATCACCTTCCAGTACGGCCTCGGTACAGTGTTTCAAGCACAGAAACGAGGCCAAAGAATCAGATCAGTACAAGCAGTTCCCATACAAATAAATCTGGTTAAAAAACAAACTGTAGCACAGCCGCCGCGAAGTAGACAAAGCATGGAACAGTTCAAATATGGCACCTGTAGTCATCGGGCACTTCGCTGCAGCGTTAGCTGTGCATTGTAGCTTATTTTCAAACTGATCGAAACGAAATTCCGACCAGAAATCCACAAGCAGAGGAGGGGTCAAGGGCACGTGCAAGTGGTCTAATGTAATCTGCAAAGTTGATAAGATCGAGTAGCTGTAGCGCTTCTTTGTTGTATAGCTGCATTCGTGGTCCTTTCCTAACACGGAAAATTGCAGTTTACGGTAGCTGGTTATTCATTGGGCAGATAGGGGATTAAAAGGAGGAGTATACGCCGCCTGTCTCACCCCCAAAAGTGTAATGAAGTTATTGAAGTGCACAGTATAACAATATCCACTATAATGGCTCATAATTGAAGCTGTATATTTCGACCCTACCCTACTCACTGTGTAATTGAAACTGCATCCATTTCAGTACTTGCTGCTAATAGGACTGTTATCACAGGAAGAGAGCACATGGAAACACGAAAGGTATATGAAACAAAGTTTTAACTCTTTGAACGCCAAGTGTGTACATGCATGCATGCACACACAACTGTTACACCATTCATGCATGATTTAGATATTGTATGCAAAAATGTGTTGATCAGTCACAGCTCTATGATGCATGTGTTTGCTGAACTGTAACCTTTTAAGTGTATATACAAAGTAATTATGCTTCTTCTCACACACTGGCTAAAGAACCCCATTATTCGCTTCACTTCACTAATGCATCACTTCAATGCTCCAAGAACAAGAATGCATAGCCCAGATCAGTGTAGTACATCATGCCTGTTTACTCCCCCCTTTTGCCAGTTTCTATTATGGGCTGTTGCAACAAAAGGTGCTAGCGGGTTGTAATAGACATACAAAATGTGCATACACCTAGACCACATATGTTCAAACATTTGTTTGACTATGGGGTTACATGCACGTCAGTGTTGGACTTACATGCATATTCAACGCAACACAATATAACACTCAGCACAGCGTGAATGGTGAGGCATGCAGATAATATCTCGTTTTGTGAGCATGTATGCACTTGGCGTTCAAAGAGTTAAACACTTACATATCCTCTCTACTCTCTAGCCACCACCACCTCTGTTCATAGCTGCCAAGAAGGGGGACCTGAAGGAAGTGGAACGTCTCCTGGCTCTTGGTGTTGACATTGATGAGAGCACTGCAGTAAGTTGATTACTGTATATGACACACCTCTTTTGGAAGTGGAAACTAGTTGTATAACCATTTTCACCCATTGCTACGTAAGAACGTTTAGTGTGTCTGCTGACATTTATAGACTCACGTCGATATACATGTATGTGCAACTGGTCTGTATTCCTGAAGTGACTTATTAATAGTATAAAAAAGATAATTCTTGCATTAGTAGGAGTGGCCCATGCGCGTAGAGGCAGGAACATTCTTCCATTGCTTGCAATGAATGTTTGATATATATCTTGAGGAGCTGGCACTGTACATGAAGCTAATGTTGTATGAGCTCATAAGTTGAGCACTTGTATGTGCTAATGTCTAGAATCACATGATTCGCACTTCATAGTTTCTAGGGATTCTGTTCTAGAACATTCGAATAGTCCACTATATATATGTATTATGTGCACGTGTTCTACATGCAATCTGAGTGTTCACTCAGATATAAAATCCTTATGAGTTTCAGGGCTAGAAACATGACAGCCTATCATTAGTATTTTGGTATCATTAGCTACACAGGAGTCAAGTAACATAGTTTGTGGTAGTATAGCTCATTCCATATATGGATGTGTCATAGAGTACAGTTCATTCTACATGCAATCTCCTCAATCAGATTGTACTGAACAAATATTTGAATGGAAATATGTCTTCTGTACATGAACAGGGTGTCCCACACTCAAAGAAAATTGATTACAAATAAATGTAGCTTGTTAATGAACTTTCAATTAACAATTGGAAAAAATTATAACATAAAGTAGTAATTTATTATACTTATCCTGTGATGAGCTAAAATCAAAGTTAGTAAATAAACTAATAATGGATTAGACACAACAAAAAAATGACATACATTTACATGTATCTACTCAAGTATTGAATATTCCGGTTGTTAAGGTTTGTTATCATTTATTTGTTAACAAATCCAACCAATCATTCACAATTAAGTGATTGTCCATAGTTGAGTGATAATTATTTATGGCCATTAATAATAGTCTACAATGTATCATAAAATTAATGATTAAACATTTGGGCACTTATTATGAGCAGTATTGCATATTTACATTTATTTTTAATTAACCATTATTTAGTGTATAATCAAATTTTGTTTCTATTTGAACTAGCTATTAAAGAGCAATACTAATAAATAAAACTATTTGTAGTAAATTTTCCTGCATTGTCCGAGGCATTGTCCTGTAAATAAATTGAAGTGGTTACTATCAATTCGTGAATTAATCATTGAGCACTGTCTCTAACTGTTCTACATTGAATGTTTGTAGACCATATGTATAAATATTTACCTGCAAACCAGTTCACATATAACACCATTTGTTATGGATTTATATACATGTATAGTGGTATCAACTTTAAACATGCTTGACATCTCTCTCCATTGCACTGAAAGGCTTTGTGTTTCTTTCTGTAGTTGGGAAACACTCCGTTACATGTTGCTTGTTGCAAAGGCCATACTGATATAGTGAGGCTTCTTCTGGAGAAAGGAGCAGATCTTAACAGGAAAACTGAGGTAGCCTATAGCTTGCTACAGTATAAACATCACTCCATTCCTTCATTGTTTGTGATAATTTGATATATACAGTAGGGGACAACGATCAATTTCACCTAATATGCAAATGCAAAGATGTGTTACTTATTCTTGTAAATTATTGTTAATAGTTAGATATTTAACTTGGTTGGAACATGCTCCTAATGAAGTATTGTGTCAAATAATTTATGTTCATAACAATAATAGAGCACACAGCTAATGTACCAGTAGATGCTGGTGAAAGTAGCTCTGTTGATACATGTTGTTTCTTTCAGGGTGGAATCATGCCGCTTCATTTAGCATGTTTTGGACGTCAGGCTGACACAGTGCGTTTGCTGTTGAAATACAGAGCTGATGTAAATGTACAAACCACAAAGGTATTGTGATTGGGTGCATGTGGTGGTTTTGTTATGATATCTCTGAAGTTAATCATAGATTGATCAAGATTTGATAACTCCAGTTATCAAACTTTAACACTACTTTTTGAGCCTTCAGAACTAGATTTGATAATTACAATTGCACAAAAAGGTGTATCCATGATCCTATGAAGTATAAATGGAACAGTTCACGACAAAATGTTGTGACCCATATATTATACAAATCCTTTGCGTTTAAATCATTATAATTTCTGAACGGTAAACACTATCAATGTCCTATTTTCTACACTTCGTACTACACCATTTCAGTACGGTAAAATACATTTTAAAGTCTTGCACTAGCTCCATGCCATTTTTGCAAAGTCCAATACCCCACAGGGTTTGAACCCACCATAACTTTCGGCAGGAGTAATCAAATTGCTTAAAATTCAGCTTGTAGATAGAGAGGTCCTATACATGTACCTATTCATTTGTTCTGTTCTTTAAATTGTACTGTATCTGTTACGGAGATACAGCTGTACAAAGTTAATGCACATTTCCCGCTCGATTTGTGCCATTAATTGCAGGCAACCTGAGTTCCATTCTCTCAATCCACATGAATAAACACTTCCTTGTTCCACCCATTCTCCACCCATTCTCTGCCTTAAACGAAGCTATAGCTGTTCACAACTTTTTTTTGTTTGTTTGTTTGTTTTTTTGTCTGAGTCTACACTATCACTTCGTATGACGATTGTACCAAAGTAACGGATCCAAGTGAATGTTGTTGCCGCCTCCCACATGCGTATTCACGACGCGCGTAAGGACTTTTTTCCTACTCAATTGCATCACCCTTCAGTACCCACCCTTCCCTACTAGTGTATAATAATGCTTTCCCACATTTGCTTGCTAAAACTTCATTCCTGCCACGCCTACTCGGCTACTCTATAACTCAGTTTTCAGCTCACATAGCACGTGAATGCACTTGCATTAACTGCCACACACCCACCTACTGTACCTTTACACACACACACGCCCATGCCATGCACACACACACACACACACACAACACACACACACACACACACACAGACTGAGCTTGTACCACTTGCAGTGACTTTGAGTTCTTATTTCTCCCACTGTTTTCACAAAGCATACAGCTGTACCTGTACATGAATGTACACACTTGTGCACACACTTGCAATGTTACATAAATAGCTTGTACACCATATTCTTCACACACACATACACACACACAGAAGCTTAAGTGATAACTTCCTACACACCTTCTCTGAGAAGGTGTGAAATAAAACTGTCCTATTGGGCATAAACTTCTTTGCGTTCGCTATGCTCAGCTTTTGTTCCACTTGCATAACTTTGGCCACTTATTTCTCAAAGTTTTCAGCCTACACAGAGTACATGTACCCTCACGGTGACACAAACACACTGTAAAAATATGTCACTCACTAATGATGGCATACACACACACAAGTGCTGTCTTTCCCTCTAAATCTGAATTCTATTCTGTTGAACATCAATTTCTGTATCTCTCAGTGCGTTTTCTTTTAGTCCAGCCATATGATGCTTTTTTTTTTGGGGTGGAGTAGGGGGGGGGGGGGGGGGGGGGGGAAGGGGTGTCGTGGCAGTGTGGCATAATCAAATGAATATGAATATTTGTACTACTTGCTTATTAGTTACGTTTGTGTAAACTTACCACAGGCCCTGACCTACCAAAATCTGCATTGTAATGGAACGCTCATATTCATCGCCATAGCCCATTCTTGTAGGAACATGCCCTTCCAACAAAAAAAGGCTACAATAACCTCTTACCGGCGTAGTACAACCCTTTCCATCACGAACAGCACAGTGTTGTATTTCAAACTAGTTGTATGCAGGGAGTAACATGAGTGTATAGGGTATTGCAATGGCTGTATATGTACGTGAAGCACATTAAGTGAATATGTAGTGTGTACTTATTGTGAGACACTGAAGGAAAGCTTACGTGCTGAAAGGCCTATATGGTGATGAATTTTATTTTTATTGCAAGTTAGTTATCGTTGAGATTGTGGTAGGGCCCTGGTAAGTTGACACAGAAGGAAGTTAGTAACAATATTCATTATCCAGCTCTATAAACAACTACTGTACCAGTCATACCCTTCTAGGAAGGTCAATCTGAGCACTTGTTCAGAGTGTTAGACGAGTGTACTGAGGGAAGAGTATTACTTGGTTGTAACACATCTAGTTGTTAGAACCAAGAGACGGAATTCACTGCAAGTGGAACAAAAACTGAGCAGGCAAGGCATAAAGAACGACGAGAATGTTCACTAGTTTTAAAGGAATATGAAAGTATTGTTACACACCTTCTCAGCGAAAGGTGTTGTGAGTCTCATGTTACATGATATGTACAGAGAACCAGTCATAAGGGAGCTCCATATGCACAGAGAGAAGTTGTCAACCACATAAAACAATGGACTACGAGTACAAATGCAGTCTCATACAGAAATTGAGAATAGAATCAGTGGCCACTTAAATATGCGTACGAGCAGTTCAATGCAAGTGCATGTGCAGAGAACAGTATCAGCAGAACAGACCTTGCATGCAAATGTACATGTGTTTGTGTGTGCGTTGACAGTACCATCATTAGACAGGTTTAATGTTTGCCATGGTGTGTGTGTATGTGTGCAAGTGTATTGTACATGAGTGTCTGTGTATGTGCGCTAGTGTAGAATGAGTACACAATGGGACACAATGGCCTCCCATTACATAAAGTCATATCAGACACGATGTATGTATAGAAGACCAATCCTATGGGAAAGACACGATGTATGTGTATGTATGTATGTATATATGTATATCGTATGGGACACTACATGTGGCGCACCAAAGGAGGATCTACAGAGAACCAGTCAAATGGGAACTCCATATGCACAGAGAGTTGCCAAAGGAATACAGTTTCATTTACACAATGTGTGCACATGCATAAGAGTGTGAGTCACTGTGAGGGCGTGTTCACATATTCTAAATTCGAGAAATCAAACTCATTGTAAGTGGTGCAAACGCTGAGTGGGCAAAGCATAAAGAACAAAGAGAAGTTTAGCAAGGGTTATGTCAAATGGGAAAGGGTGATGTATGTAAGAACTTCAAAGCCTTCAGGGCATCATGTGTTATTCTTTGCCACACGTATCACTTTGTGTGTGTGTGTGTGTGTGTGTGTGTTTGTGTGTGACAAATATGGTGTGCATAACAATTCAAGTGTGTGCACAGGTATGTACATGTATGTGAGCTGAAAACTGTGAGTTATAGCATCCCTGCAGTGTAGCAGAGTGAGCGTAGCAGGAATGAAGTTTAGCAAGCAAATGTGGGACAGCTTTATAATACACTACGAATGCATTAACTTTGCACGTGAGAGGCGGCAACAACCATTCACTTGGATCCATTAGTTTGGTACGATCGTCATACGAAATGATAACTCATCTTGTTTGACCCGTATAGACTCAGAAAAAAAAACAAATCAACAAAAACAAAAGCAGTTACAAATGGCTATAGCTTAGATTCAGGCGGAGAATGGGCGGAACAAGGAAGTGATTAATTTCATGTGGATTGGGACAATGGAACTCATGTTGCCTGCAATTACAAGCGGGAAATGCGCATGAACTTTGCACAGTTGTATCTCCGTAACGGATAGAGTAGTTCATTCTTACCATACTTGGACAAGAGTGTCGACTGTGCTTAATTGCTTATTGCTAATGAATCAGTGGTTCTGGCAACCATAAAACTACACTGTAGCTGTCACGGTACTGTGGATCATGCAAAACACACTGCAACACTTAGTGCATAGCACAATCACTAATTAGTGATGTGTGCTATGTACTAAGTGTTGCAGTACATATACATTGATTTTGTCATTAAAAGTGTTAAATCTTCACAAAATAATTTGAGAATGTGTTAATAATCACCATTAAAGTAAATGCCTACGTCTGCAGAGTACAGAATAGCAGGTAGCTATCTAATGCATTCCTTTCTTTATACAATGGTACAAAATGGTGCATTTTGTGATGTGAATTATTGACTTGATTATTCATGCCTACTTACTTTTGTAATTTTGATACGTTACTTGGTGAAAACGTAACACATTTCTTCTGCCACTATATCGGCATGGATACGGAACTATTTTTCTATAAACATCTACTGGACCTCAAAATGTGATTTCAACCTTTAGTAATTAGTTTGAGTAATGTGTAATGGGTGGTATTTGTAATGTGTGCTGAGTGCTAAGTGTTTTGTGTAAAATGATTTTAATTTTATATTTGTACAGCCTATACTAAATAACAATATGGGGTAATTGATACCCTTCAAATTAGACCACATGTGCATAAAACAATTAGGTGGACTGTCTATATGTGTGTGTATTTATTATCACCATAAAAGTGAATGCCTCCCTGAGAACAGTCGCTATCAAATGAATGATGAGAATTATTGTATTATTTAATAATGCATACCTTAATTTGTGTTACATCACTTGGTGAATACTGTGAACATTTCTTCAGTCGCTTTATCGTTATGGATGAGGAACGTATTTCGCCATTGCACATTAATGAAACTACTATTGGACCCCACAATGTAATGTGTGCTATGTACAGAGTATTTAATATTAAATTATTTTATAATTGTTCATCGAATGCTGAATAACAACATGGGTATTTGATACCTTCAAATTAGAGCCAACTGTGCATGAAACAATTAGGTGGACTGTATATATATGTGTGTATTTATTATCACCATAAAAGTGAATGCCTATGCCGGCAGACCCCGAAAACAGTCGCTATCAAATGAATTCTTTTGATTGTGTATTGGTACACAATGGTACATTTTGTGAGAAGAAATGAAATACTTATTGTTTTCTTCATCAATACTTTGCAATTGTAATTATGTTACTTGGTGAATCATTTTGACGTGTAAACTTTTCTTCTTTGACTATATCGTCTTGGAATCTGTCGTCTTCTTTTTACACATTGGTGAACCATCCATTGCAAACTCAAAAATGTCATTACAACGGTCTGTAGGAGGTTAGTTGCATCATTACAACTGTAGTATGTGATGTGTTGATATTAGGGTGTGTGCTATGTAGCGCAGTGTTACAGTATGAGTCCATTGGTTTTGTCATTGAATACTGACAAAAAGTGGTAAAAATCACATTTTGAAAATATTTTAAATATCATTATTGTAGTGATTGCGTATGGCTGCAGACCCGAGAATGGTCCAATTTGTTTGTTTGTACAGTGGTATATTTTATGATGAGAATTATTCTATTATTTAATTATGCATACCTTAATTTGTGTTACATCACTTGGGTAATACTGTGAACATTTCTTCTGTCGCTTTATCGCTATGGATGAGGAACGTGTTTCGCCATTGTACATTAATGAAACTACTATTGGACTAAACATTGTGATTTCAATCTTGTGTTCAAGTGACAATTTCTGTAATGTATGATGTGGTGGTATTTGTAATGTGTGCTATGTACAGAGAATTTTATATTTTAATTTTTTTAATAATTGTTCATCGTGTGCACATGGGTATTTGATGTCACGTATTTAGCTTGCCATTGTAGCTGCAATCGTAACGTAATTTCTCTGCATGCATACACATGCAGTGTAGGGGGAAAAAAACATTATGTATACATGATATGAAACAATCAGGTGGACTGTATATATATGTGTGTATTTATTATCACCATAAAAGTGAATGCCTATGCCGGCAGACCCCAAAAACAGTAGCTATCAAATGCATTCTTTTGATTGTATATTGGTACACAATGGTACATTTGAAATACTTATTGTTTTCTTCATCAATACTTTGCAATTGTAATTATGTTAGTTAGTGAATCATTTTGACGTGTAAACATTTCTTCTTTGACTATATCGTCTCGGAATCTGTCGTCTTCGGTTTACACATTGGCGAACCATCCATTGCAAACTCAAAAATGTCATTACAACGATCTGTAGTTGGTAAGTTGCATCATTACAACTGTAATATGTGATGTGGTGATATTAGGGTGTGTGCGAGTGTTACAGTATGTGTCCATTGACTTTGTCATTGAATACAGATAAAATGTGTTAAAAATCAAATATTTGAGAATATGTTAAATATCACCATTAAAGTGATTGCTTGTGGCAGCAGACCCGAGAATGGTAGAATTGGTTTGATTGTACAGTGGTATATTTTATGATGAGAATTATTGTATAGCTTATATGTGCATACTTTATTTTGTGTTACGTCACTTGGTGAATACTGTAAACATTTCTTCTGTCGCTTTATCACTATGGATGAGGAACGTCTTTCGACGTTTGCACATTGATGAAACTACTATTGGACCCCAAATTGTGATTTCAACCTTCTGTTGAAGTGACAATTTCTGTAATGTATAATGTGGTGGTATTTGGAATGTGTGCTATGCTATGTACAGAGTATTTTATATATTAAAATTTCTTATAATTGTTCATCGTATGCTGAATAACAACTTGGGTATTTGATGTCATGTATATAGCTTGCCATTGTAGCTGCAACCGTAACATAATTTCTCTGCATGCATCCGCATGCAGTGTAGGGGGAAAAAAACATTATTTATACATGATATGACTCACATTAACTGTAGGAGATGGACCCTTCAAATTAGAGCAAATGTGCATGAAACTATGAGGTGGACTGAATATATATGTGTGTATTTATTATCACCATCAAAGTGAATGCCTATGCCGGCAGACCCCGAAAACAGTAGCTATCAAATGCATTCTTTTGATTGTATATTGGTACACAATGGTACATTTTATGAGAAGAATTGAAATACTTATTGTTTTCTTCATCAATACTTTGCAGTTGTAATTATGTTACTTGGTGAATTATTTTGACGTGTAAACTTTTCTTCTTTCACTATATCGTCTCGGATTCTGTCATCTTCTTTTTACACATTGGCGAACCATCCATTGCAAACTCAAAAATGTCGTTACAACGATCTGTAGTTGGTAAGTTGCATCATTACAACTGTAATATGTGATGTGGTGATATTAGGGTGTGT
Organism: Ephydatia muelleri; assembly: GCA_013339895.1. NCBI lineage: Eukaryota > Metazoa > Porifera > Demospongiae > Spongillida > Spongillidae > Ephydatia > Ephydatia muelleri. The sequence goes on from JABACO010000023.1 coordinate 4,675,763, forward strand.
GCGAGTGTTACAGTATGTGTCCATTGACTTTGTCATTGAATACTGACAAAAAGTGGTAAAAATCACATTTTCCAAATATTTGAGTATATGTTAAATATCATCATTAAAGTGATCGCGTATGGCTGCAGACCCGAGAATGGTTGAATTCGTTTGATTGTACAGTGGTATATTTAATGATAAGAATTATTGTATAGCTTATATATGCATACTTTAATTTGTGTTACATCACTTGGGTAATACTGTGAACATTTCTTCTGTCGCTTTATCGCTATGGATGAGGAATGTCTTTTGACGTTTGCACATTGATGAAACTACTATTGGACCCCAAATTGTGATTTCAACGTCCTGTTGAAGTGACAATTTCTGTAATGTTTGATGTGGTGGTATTTGTAATGTGTGCTATGTACAGAGAATTTTATATTTTAATTTTTTTAATCATTGTTCATCGTATGCTGAATAACAACATGGGTATTTGATGTCATGTATTCAGCTTGCCGTTTTAGCTGCAATCCTAACGTAATTTCTCTGCATGCATTTGCATGCAGTGTAGGGGGAAGAAACATTATTTATACATGATATGACTCATATTAATTGTAGGAGATTGACCCTTCAAATTAGAACAAATGTGCATGAAACAATGAGGTGGACTGAATGTATATGTGTGTATTTATTATCACCATCAAAGTGAATGCCTATGCCGGCAGACCCCGAAAACAGTAGCTATCAAATGCATTCTTTTGATTGTATATTGGTACACAATGGTACATTTTATGAGAAGAATTGAAATACTTATTGTTTTCTTCATCAATACTTTGCAATTGTAATTATGTTACTTGGTGAATTATTTTGACGTGTAAACTTTTCTTCTTTCACTATATCGTCTCGGATTCTGTCATCTTCTTTTTACACATTGGCGAACCATCCATTGCACACTCAAAAATGTCATTACAACGGTCTGTAGTTGGTAAGTTGCATCATTACAACTGTAGTATTTGATGTGGTGATATTAGGGGTGTGTGCGAGTGTTACAGTATGTGTCCATTGACTTTGTCATCGAATACAGACAAAACGTGTTAAAAATCAAATATTTGAGAATGTGTTAAATATCAGCTTTAAAGTGATTGCATTTGGCAGCAGACCCGAGAATGGTAGAATTGGTTTGATTGTACAGTGGTACATTTTATGATGAGAATTACCGTATTATTTTATTATGCAACCTTAATTTGTGTTACGTCACTTGGTGAATACTGTGCAGATTCCTTCTATCGCTTTATCGTTATGGATGAGGAACGTATTTCGCCATTGCACATTAATGAAACTACTATTGGACCCCACATTGTGATTTCAACCTTCTGTTAAAGTGACAATTTCTGTAATGTATGATGTGGTGGGATTTGTAATGTGTGCTATGTACAGGGTATTTAATATTAAATTATTTTTCAATTGTTCATCGTATGCTGAATAACAACATGGGTATTTGATACCTTCAAATTAGAGCCAACTGTGCATGAAACAATGAGGTGGACTGAATGTATATGTGTGTATTTATTATCACCATAAAAGTGAATGCCTATGCCGGCAGACCCCGAAAACAGTAGCTATCAAATGCATTATTTTGATTGTATATTGGTACACAATGGTATATTTTATGAGAAGAATTGAAATACTTATTGTTTTCTTAATCAATACTTTGCAATTGTAATTATGTTACTTGGTGAATTATTTTGACGTGTAAACTTTTCTTCTTTCACTATATCGTCTCGGATTCTGTCATCTTCTTTTTACACATTGGCGAACCATCCATTGCACACTCAAAAATGTCATTACAACGGTCTGTAGGAGGTTAGTTGCATCATTACAACTGTAATATGTGATGTGTTGATATTCGGGGTGTGTGCTATGTAGCGAGTGTTACAGTATGAGTCCATTGGTTTTGTCATTGAATACTGACAAAAAGTGGTAACAATCACATTTTGAAAATATTTTAAATATCATTATTAAAGTGATTGTGTATGGCTGCAGACCCGAGAATGGTCCAATTCGTTTGATTGTACAATGGTATTTTTAATGATAAGAATTATTGTATAGCTTATATATGCATACTTTAATTTGTGTTACATCACTTGGGTAATACTGTGAACATTTCTTCTGTCGCTTTATCGTTATGGATGAGGAACGTGTTTCGCCGTTTGCACATTGATGAAACTACTATTGGACCCCAAATTGTGATTTCAATCTTCTGTTCAAGTGACAATTTCTGTAGTGTATGATGTGGTGGTATTTGTAATGTGTGCTATGTACAGAGAATTTTATATTTTAATTTTTTTAATAATTGTTCATCGTGTGCACATGGGTATTTGATGTCACGTATTTTGCTTGCCATTGTAGCTGCAATCGTAACGTAATTTCTCTGCATGCATACACATGCAGTGTAGGGGGGAAAAAAAACATTATTTATACATGATATGAAACAATCAGGTGGACTGTATATATATGTGTGTATTTATTATCACCATAAAAGTGAATGCCTATTCCGGCAGACCCCAAAAACAGTAGCTATCAAATGCATTCTTTTGATTGTATATTGGTACACAATGGTACATTTGAAATACTTATTGTTTTCTTCATCAATACTTTGCAATTGTAATTATGTTAGTTAGTGAATCATTTTGACGTGTAAACATTTCTTCTTTGACTATATCGTCTCGGAATCTGTCGTCTTCGGTTTACACATTGGCGAACCATCCATTGCAAACTCAAAAATGTCATTACAACGATCTGTAGTTGGTAAGTTGCATCATTACAACTGTAATATGTGATGTGGTGATATTAGGGTGTGTGCGAGTGTTACAGTATGTGTCCATTGACTTTGTCATTGAATACAGATAAAATGTGTTAAAAATCAAATACTTGAGAATATGTTAAATATCACCATTAAAGTGATTGCTTGTGGCAGCAGACCCGAGAATGGTAGAATTGGTTTGATTGTACAGTGGTATATTTTATGATGAGAATTATTGTATAGCTTATATGTGCATACTTTAATTTGTGTTACGTCACTTGGTGAATACTGTAAACATTTCTTCTGTCGCTTTATCACTATGGATGAGGAACGTCTTTCGACGTTTGCACATTGATGAAACTACTATTGGACCCCAAATTGTGATTTCAACCTTCTGTTGAAGTGACAATTTCTGTAATGTATAATGTGGTGGTATTTGGAATGTGTGCTATGCTATGTACAGAGTATTTTATATATTAAAATTTCTTATAGTTGTTCATCGTATGCTGAATAACAACATGGGTATTTGATGTCATGTATATAGCTTGCCATTGTAGCTGCAACCGTAACATAATTTCTCTGCATGCATCCGCATGCAGTGTAGGGGGAAAAAAACATTATTTATACATGATATGACTCACATTAACTGTAAGAGATGGACCCTTCAAATTAGAGCAAATGTGCATGAAACTATGAGGTGGACTGAATATATATGTGTGTATTTATTATCACTATAAAAGTGAATGCCTATGCCGGCAGACCCCGAAAACAGTAGCTATCAAATGAGTTCTTTTGATTGTATATTGGTACACAATGGTACATATTGTGAGAAGAAATGAAATTCTTATTGTTTTCTTCATCAATACTTTGCAATTGTAATTATGTTACTTGGTGAATCATTTTGACGTGTAAACTTTTCTTCTTTGACTATATCGTCTCGGAATCTGTCGTCTTCTTTTTACACATTGGCGAACCATCCATTGCAAACTCAAACATGTCATTACAACGGTCTGTAGTTGGTAAGTTGCATCATTACAACTGTAATATGTGATGTGGTGATATTAGGGTGTGTGCGAGTGTTACAGTATGTGTCCATTGACTTTGTCATCGAATACAGACAAAACGTGTTAAAAATCAAATATTTGAGAATGTGTTAAATATCAGCTTTAAAGTGATTGCATTTGGCAGCAGACCCGAGAATGGTAAAATTGGTTTGATTGTACAGTGGTACATTTTATGATGAGATTTATCGTATTATTTTATTATGCAACCTTACTTTGTGTTACGTCACTTGGTGAATACTGTGCAGATTCCTTCTGTCGCTTTATCGTTATTGATGAGGAACGTATTTCGCCATTGCACATTAATGAAACTACTATTGGACCCCACATTGTGATTTCAACCTTCTGTTAAAGTGACAATTTCTGTAATGTATGATGTGGTGGGATTTGTAATGTGTGCTATGTACAGGGTATTTAATATTAAATTATTTTATAATTGTTCATCGTATGCTGAATAACAACATGGGTATTTGATACCTTCAAGTTAGAGCCAACTGTGCATGAAACAATTAGGTGGACTGTATATATATGTGTGTATTTATTATCACCATAAAAGTGAATGCCTATGCCGGCAGACCCCGAAAACAGTAGCTATCAAATGTGTTCTTTTGATTGTACATTGGTACACAATATTACATTTTGTGAGAAGAAATGAAATACTTATTGTTTTCTTCATCAATACTTTGCAATTGTAATTATGTTACTTGGTGAATCATTTTGACGTGTAAACTTTTCTTCTTTGACTATATCGTCTTGGAATCTGTCGTCTTCTTTTTACACATTGGCGAACCATCCATTGCACACTCAAAAATGTCATTACAACGGTCTGTAGGAGGTTAGTTGCATCATTGCAACTGTAGTATGTGATGTGTTGGTATTAGGGGTGTGTGCTATGTAGCGAGTGTTACAGTATGAGTCCTTTGGTTTTGTCATTGAATACTGACAAAAAGTAGTAAAAATCACATTTTCAAAATATTTGAGTATATGTTAAATATCATCATTAAAGTGATCGCGTATGGCTGCAGACCCGAGAATGGTTGAATTCGTTTGATTGTACAGTGGTATATTTAATGATAAGAATTATTATATAGCTTATATATGCATACTTTAATTTGTGTTACATCACTTGGGTAATACTGTGAACATTTCTTCTGTCGCTTTATCGCTATGGATGAGGAACGTCTTTCGACGTTTGCACATTGATGAAACTACTATTGGACCCCAAATTGTGATTTCAACGTCCTGTTGAAGTGACAATTTCTGTAATGTTTGATGTGGTGGTATTTGTAATGTGTGCTATGTACAGAGAATTTAATTTTTTTAATCATTGTTCATCGTATGCTGAATAACAACATGGGTATTTGATGTCATGTATTCAGCTTGCCGTTTTAGCTGCAATCGTAACGTAATTTCTCTGCATGCATTCGCATGCAGTGTAGGGGGAAGAAACATTATTTATACATGATATGACTCATATTAATTGTAGGAGATATTGACCCTTCAAATTAGAACAAATGTGCATGAAACAATGAGGTGGACTGAATATATATGTGTGTATTTATTATCACCATCAAAGTGAATGCCTATGCCGGCAGACCCCGAAAACAGTAGCTATCAAATGCATTCTTTTGATTGTATATTGGTACACAATGGTACATTTTATGAGAAGAATTGAAATACTTATTGTTTTCTTCATCAATACTTTGCAATTGTAATTATGTTACTTGGTGAATTATTTTGACGTGTAAACTTTTCTTCTTTCACTATATCGTCTCGGATTCTGTCATCTTCTTTTTACACATTGGCGAACCATCCATTGCAAACTCAAAAATGTCATTACAACGATCTGTAGACGGTAAGTTGCATCATTACAACTGTAATATGTGATGTGGTGATATTAGGGTGTGTGCGAGTGTTACAGTATGTGTCCATTGACTTTGTCATTGAATACTGACAAAAAGTGGTAAATATCACTTTTTCAAAATATTTGAGTATATATTAAATATCATCATTAAAGTGATCGCGTATATCTGCAGACCCTAGAATGGTTGAATTCATTTGATTGTACAGTGGTGTATTTTATGATGAGAATTATTGTATAGCTTATATATGCATACTTTAATTTGTGTTACATCACTTGGGTAATACTGTGAACATTTCTTCTATCGTTTCATTGCTATGGATGAGGAACGTCTTTCGACGTTTGCACATTGATGAAACTACTATTGGATCCCAAATTGTGATTTCAACGTTCTGTTGAAGTGACAATTTCTGTAATGTATAATGTGGTGGTATTTGTAATATGTGCTATGTACAGATATTTTAATTTTTTTAATAATTGTTCATCGTATGCTAAATAACAACATGGGTATTTGATGTCATGTATTTAGCTTGCCGTTGTAGTTGCAATCGTAACGTAATTTCTCTGCATTCATGCGCATGCAGTGAAGGGGGGAAAAAACATTATTTGTACATGATATGACTGACTGTAGGAGATGGACCTTTCAAATTAGAGCAAATGTGCATGAAACTATGAGGTGGACTGTATATATATGTGTGTATTTATTATCACCATGAAAGTGAATGCCTATGCCGGCAGACCCCGAAAACAGTAGCTATCAAATGAATTCTTTTGATTGTATATTGGTACACTATGGTACATTTTGTGAGAAGAATTGAAATACTTATTGTTTTCTTCATCAATCCTTTGCAATTGTAATTATGTTACTTGGTGAATCATTTTGATGTGTGAACTTTTCTTCTTTGACTATATCCTCTTGGAATCTGTCGTCTTCTTTTTACACATTGGCGAACCATCCATTGCAAACTCAAAATTGTCATTACAACGATCTGTAGAGAGTAAGTTGCATCATTACAACTGTAATATGTGATGTGGTGATATTAGGGGTGTGTGCTATGTAGCGAGTGTTACAGTATGAGTCCATTGGTTTTGTCATTGAATACTGACAAAAAGTGGTAAAAATCTCATTTTGAAAATATTTTAAATATCATTATTAAAGTGATTGCGTATGGCTGCAGACCCGAGAATGGTCCAATTTGTTTGATTGTACAATGGTATATTTAATGATAAGAATTATTGTATAGCTTATATATGCATACTTTAATTTGTGTTACATCACTTGGGTAATACTGTGAACATTTCTTCTGTCGCTTTATCGCTATGGATGAGGAACGTGTTTCGCCGTTTGCACATTGATGAAACTACTATTGGACCCCAAATTGTGATTTCAATCTTCTGTTCAAGTGACAATTTCTGTAATGTATGATGTGGTGGTATTTGTAATGTGTGCTATGTACAGAGAATTTTATATTTTAATTTTTTTAATAATTGTTCATCGTGTGCACATGGGTATTTGATGTCACGTATTTAGCTTGCCATTGTAGCTGCAATCGTAACGTAATTTCTCTGCATGCATACACATGCAGTGTAGGGGGAAAAAAACATTATTTATACATGATATGAAACAATCAGGTGGACTGTATATATATGTGTGTATTTATTATCACCATAAAAGTGAATGCCTATGCCGGCAGACCCCAAGAACAGTAGCTATCAAATGCATTCTTTTGATTGTATATTGGTACACAATGGTACATTTGAAATACTTATTGTTTTCTTCATCAATACTTTGCAATTGTAATTATGTTAGTTAGTGAATCATTTTGACGTGTAAACATTTCTTCTTTGACTATATCGTCTCGGAATCTGTCGTCTTCGGTTTACACATTGGCGAACCATCCATTGCAAACTCAAGAGTGTCATTACAACGATCTGTAGACGGTAAGTTGCATCATTACAACTGTAATATGTGATGTGGTGATATTAGGGTGTGTGCGAGTGTTACAGTATGTGTCCATTGACTTTGTCATTGAATACAGATAAAATGTGTTAAAAATCAAATATTTGAGAATATGTTAAATATCACCATTAAAGTGATTGCTTGTGGCAGCAGACCCGAGAATGGTAGAATTGGTTTGATTGTACAGTGGTATATTTTATGATGAGAATTATTGTATAGCTTATATGTGCATACTTTAAGTTGTGTTACGTCACTTGGTGAATACTGTAAACATTTCTTCTGTCGCTTTATCACTATGGATGAGGAACGTCTTTCGACGTTTTCACATTGATGAAACTACTATTGGACCCCAAATTGTGATTTCAACCTTCTGTTGAAGTGACAATTTCTGTAATGTATAATGTGGTGGTATTTGGAATGTGTGCTATGCTATGTACAGAGTATTTTATATATTAAAATTTCTTATAATTGTTCATCGTATGCTGAATAACAACATGGGTATTTGATATCATGTATATAGCTTGCCATTGTAGCTGCAACCGTAACATAATTTCTCTGCATGCATCCGCATGCAGTGTAGGGGGAATAAAACATTATTTATACATGATATGACTCACATTAACTGTAGGAGATGGACCCTTCAAATTAGAGCAAATGTGCATGAAACTATGAGGTGGACTGAATATATATGTGTGTATTTGGGACCGTTCACGAGAAAATTGCACCACTCATATATTATAAAAATGTTATAAAAATGCATCACGTTTGCATCGCTATAACTTCCCAACGATTAACGCTATCGACATCCTATTTTCACCACTTCATACTACACCATTTCTCTACAGTAAAATGCATTTTGGAGTCTTGGACTATATCCGTGCCGACGTTCCTACGTGCGATACCCCCTGGGGTTCAAAACTACCATATCTTCGTGTAGGAGTAATCAAATCGCTTCAAATTCGGTTTGTAGGTGGAGAGGTCCTATATTTATCTATTTGTTCTGTTCGTTAATTTTTATGCAATCCGTTACGGAGATACAGTTGAACAAACTACGTGCACATTTTCGCGCTTGTTTCGCGCCAATGATTTGGGCAAATTGCGCTCTGCTCAATGTATGGGGAGGCGGGGATTATTACATTGGCGCGAATCAAGCGGGAAAACGTGCACGTAGTTTATTCAATTGTATCTCCGTAACAGATGGCATAAAAATTAACGAACAGAACAAATCGATAGGTATAGGACCTCTCTACCTACATACCGAATTTGAAGCGATTTGACCGCTCCTACACGAAGATATGGTAGTTTTGAACCCCAGGGGGTATCGCACGTAGGAACGTCGGCACGGATATAGTCCAAGACTCCAAAATGCATTTTACTGTAGAGAAATGGTGTAGTATGAAGTGGTGAAAATAGGATGTCGATAGCGTTAATCGTTGGGAAGTTATAGCGATGCAAACGTGATGCATTTTTATAACATTTATGAGTGGTGCAATTTTCTCGTGAACTGTCCCATTTATTATCACCATAAAAGTGAATGCCTATGCCGGCAGACCCCGAAAACAGTAGCTATCAAATGAGTTCTTTTGATTGTATATTGGTACACAATGGTACATATTGTGAGAAGAAATGAAATTCTTATTGTTTTCTTCATCAATACTTTGCAATTGTAATTATGTTGCTTGGTGAATCATTTTGACGTGTAAACTTTTCTTCTATGACTATATCGTCTCGGAATCTGTCGTCTTCTTTTTACACATTGGCGAACCATCCATTGCAAACTCAAAAATGTCATTACAACGATCTGTAGACGGTAAGTTGCATCATTACAACTGTAATATGTGATGTGGTGATATTAGGGTGTGTGCGAGTGTTACAGTATGTGTCCATTGACTTTGTCATTGAATACTGACAAAAAGTGGTAAATATCACATTTTCAAAATATTTGAGTATATATTAAATATCATCATTAAAGTGATCGCGTATATCTGCAGACCCTAGAATGGTTGAATTCATTTGATTGTACAGTGGTGTATTTTATGATGAGAATTTTTGTATAGCTTATTTATGCATACTTTAATTTGTGTTACATCACTTGGGTAATACTGTGAACATTTCTTCTATCGTTTCATTGCTATGGATGAGGAACGTCTTTCGACGTTTGCACATTGATGAAACTACTATTGGATCCCAAATTGTGATTTCAACGTTCTGTTGAAGTGACAATTTCTGTAATGTATAATGTGGTGGTATTTGTAATATGTGCTATGTACAGATATTTTAATTTTTTTAATAATTGTTCATCGTATGCTAAATAACAACATGGGTATTTGATGTCATGTATTTAGCTTGCCGTTGTAGTTGCAATCGTAACGTAATTTCTCTGCATTCATGCGCATGCAGTGTAGGGGGGAAAAAACATTATTTGTACATGATATGACTGACTGTAGGAAATGGACCCTTCAAATTAGAGCAAATGTGCATGAAACTATTAGGTGGACTGTATATATATGTGTGTATTTATTATCACCATGAAAGTGAATGCCTATGCCGGCAGACCCCGAAAACAGTAGCTATCAAATGAATTCTTTTGATTGTATATTGGTACACTATGGTACATTTTGTGAGAAGAATTGAAATACTTATTGTTTTCTTCATCAATCCTTTGCAATTGTAATTATGTTACTTGGTGAATCATTTTGACGTGTGAACTTTTCTTCTTTGACTATATCCTCTTGGAATCTGTCGTCTTCTTTTTACACATTGGCGAACCATCCATTGCACACTCAAAAATGTCATTACAACGGTCTGTAGGAGGTTAGTTGCATCATTGCAACTGTAGTATGTGATGTGTTGATATTCGGGGTGTGTGCTATGTAGCGAGTGTTACAGTATGAGTCCATTGGTTTTGTCATTGAATACTGACAAAAAGTGGTAAAATCACATTTTGAAAATATTTTAAATATCATTATTAAAGTGATTGCGTATGGCTGCAGACCCGAGAATGGTCCAATTGTTTGATTGTACAATGGTATATTTAATGATAAGAATTATTGTATAGCTTATATATGCATACTTTAATTTGTGTTACATCACTTGGGTAATACTGTGAACATTTCTTCTGTCGCTTTATCGTTATGGATGAGGAACGTGTTTCGCCGTTTGCACATTGATGAAACTACTATTGGACCCCAAATTGTGATTTCAATCTTCTGTTCAAGTGACAATTTCTGTAATGTATGATGTGGTGGTATTTGTAATGTGTGCTATGTACAGAGAATTTTATATTTTAATTTTTTTAATAATTGTTCATCGTGTGCACATGGGTATTTGATGTCACGTATTTAGCTTGCCATTGTAGCTGCAATCGTAACGTAATTTCTCTGCATGCATACACATGCAGTGTAGGGGGAAAAAAACATTATTTATACATGATATGAAACAATCAGGTGGACTGTATATATATGTGTGTATTTATTATCACCATAAAAGTGAATGCCTATGCCGGCAGACCCCAAAAACAGTAGCTATCAAATGCATTCTTTTGATTGTATATTGGTACACAATGGTACATTTGAAATACTTATTGTTTTCTTCATCAGTACTTTGCAATTGTAATTATGTTAGTTAGTGAATCATTTTGACGTGTAAACATTTCTTCTTTGACTATATCGTCTCGGAATCTGTCGTCTTCGGTTTACACATTGGCGAACCATCCATTGCAAACTCAAAAATGTCATTACAACGATCTGTAGACGGTAAGTTGCATCATTACAACTGTAATATGTGATGTGGTGATATTAGGGTGTGTGCGAGTGTTACAGTATGTGTCCATTGACTTTGTCATTGAATACAGATAAAATGTGTTAAAAATCAAATATTTGAGAATATGTTAAATATCACCATTAAAGTGATTGCTTGTGGCAGCAGACCCGAGAATGGTAGAATTGGTTTGATTGTACAGTGGTATATTTTATGATGAGAATTATTGTATCGCTTATATGCCGGCAGACCCCGAAAACAGTAGCTATCAAATGTGTTCTTTTGATTGTATATTGGTACACAGTATTACATTTTGTGAGAAGAATTGAAATACTTATTGTTTTCTTCATCAATACTTTGCAATTGTAATTATGTTACTTGGTGAATCATTTTGACGTGTAAACTTTTCTTCTTTGACTATATCCTCTTGGAATCTGTCGTCTTCTTTTTACACATTGGCGAACCATCCATTGCAAACTCAAAAATGTCATTACAACGGTCTGTAGGAGGTTAGTTGCATCATTGCAACTGTAGTATGTGATATGTTGATATTAGGGGTGTGTGCTATGTAGCCAGTATGAGTCCATTGGTTTTGTCATTGAATACTGACAAAAAGTAGTAAAAATCACATTTTCAAAATATTTGAGTATATGTTAAATATCATCATTAAAGTGATCGCGTATGGCTGCAGACCCGAGAATGGTTGAATTCGTTTGATTGTACAGTGGTATATTTAATGATAAGAATTATTATATAGCTTATATATGCATACTTTAATTTGTGTTACATCACTTGGGTAATACTGTGAACATTTCTTCTGTCGCTTTATCGCTATGGATGAGGAACGTCTTTCGACGTTTGGACCCCAAATTGTGATTTCAACGTCCTGTTGAAGTGACAATTTCTGTAATGTTTGATGTGGTGGTATTTGTAATGTGTGCTATGTACAGAGAATTTTATTTTTTTAATCATTATTCATCGTATGCTGAAAAACAACATCGGTATTTGATGTCATGTATTCAGCTTGCCGTTTTAGCTGCAATCGTAACGTAATTTCTCTGCATACATTCGCATGCAGTGTAGGGGGAAGAAACATTATTTATACATGATATGACTCGTATTTATTGTAGGAGATTGACCCTTCAAATTAGAACAAATGTGCATGAAACAATGAGGTGGACTGAATATATATGTGTGTATTTATTATCACCATCAAAGTGAATGCCTATGCCTGCAGACCCCGAAAACAGTAGCTATCAAATGAGTTCTTTTGATTGTATATTGGTACACTATGGTACATTTTGTGAGAAGAAATGAAATACTTATTGTTTTCTTCATCAATACTTTGCAATTGTAATTATGTTACTTGGTGAATCATTTTGACGTGTAAACTTTTCTTCTATGACTATATCGTCTCGGAATCTGTCGTCTTCTTTTTACACATTGGCGAACCATCCATTGCAAACTCAAAATTGTCATTACAACGATCTGTAGAGAGTAAGTTGCATCATTACAACTGTAATATGTGATGTGGTGATATTAGGGGTGTGTGCAAGTGTTACAGTATGTGTCCATTCACTTTGTCATTCAATACTGACAATACGTGTTAAAAATTAAATTTTGAGAATATGTTAAATATCAGCATTAAAGTGATTGCATATGGCAGCAGACCCGAGAATGGTAGAATTCGTTTGATTGTAGAGTGGTACATTTTATGATGAGAATTATTGTATTATTTAATAATGCATACCTTAATTTGTGTTACGTCTCTTGTGCACATTTCTTCTTTCGCATTATTGTTATTGATGAGGAACGTATTTCGCCATTGCACATTAATGAAACTACTATTGGACCCACATTGTGATTTCAACCTTCTGTTGAAGTGACATTTTCTGTAATGTATGATGTGGTGGTATTTGTAATGTGTGCTATGTACAGAGTATTTAATATTAAATTATTTTATAATTGTTCATCGTATGCTGAATAACAACATGGGTATTTGATACCTTCAAGTTAGAGCCAACTGTGCATGAAACAATAAGGTGGACTGTATGTATATGTGTGTATTTATTATCACCACAAAAGTGAATGCCTATGCCGGCAGACCCCGAAAACAGTAGCTATCAAATGAGTTCTTTTGATTGTATATTGGTACACAATTGTACATTTTGTGAGAAGTAATGAAATACTTATTGTTTTCTTCATCAATACTTTGCAATTGTAATTATGTTACTTGGTGAATCATTTTGATGTGTAAACATTTCTTCTTTGACTGTATTGTCTCGGAATCTGTCGTCTTCTTTTTACACTTTGGCGAACCATCCATTGCAAACTCAAAAATGTCATTACAACGGTCTGTAGGAGGTTAGTTGCATCATTGCAACTGTAGTATGTGATGTGTTGATATTAGGGGTTTGTGCTATGTAGCGAGTGTTACAGTATGAGTCCATTGGTTTTGTCATTGAATACTGACAAACAGTAGTAAAATAACATTTTCAAAATATTTGAGTATATG